>JAODAL010021193.1:0-67633 GCA_025379985.1 Phyllomedusa bahiana | reverse complement strand
TTTCTGAATTCAGAAAAGCACTCCAATACAACCAACGAAGGGGCAGGAGTGGAGAAAGGCGTGCACACAAATAGGGTCACGCCCAGCGAAGGCCAATTACCGGGCGTATCCCTTAAATCCCACCCAGCCATCTCGGGCCGCCCTAAGCGGGGCCGTCAGAGCCAGACACGGGAGGGGGGAAAATGGGAGTAGGGGGTTCCTGGGAAAAAGCGAAGGGGAAAAGGGCGCCGTGGAACCCGCCCGGACACCGTAAGCGCAGGGGGACGGCCGCAGGGGCCCCTGCCCACCGACCCCTCGTTACAAGGTTAGTCTTGTCCAGTTTAAATAAAAAGGGGGATTGAAAGACCCCCTTTTCTGGCACTTTTTAATCTGTGGGTGGCGGTTTAAAGGCATATGCAGCCAGGACAGGCTAGTAAATCCCCATTCAAAAAAATGGGGGTTTGAAAGATTTCCTTTTTCCCGGGCCCTTTTTTTAAATTTGGGGCAGCAGGTTTTGGGGGGCTCATGCTGGGGCCCCCAGGACAGATATAGTCATGTCCAGTTCAACAAAAATGGTGGTTCAAAGACCCCTTTTTCCGGGCCTTTTTAAATTTTGGGGGTCATTGCGGGTTTGGGGGTTAAAGCTGTGGCCAGGAAATATAGTCCTTTCCCGGCATTTTTTAATCTGTGGGTCAGACAGGTTTAATGGTCATACAGTGGTACAGATCGGGTATGTCATATGCCGTTCAACTAAAAGGGTGGTTGAAAAAAACCCCTTTTTCCGGCACTTTTAATCTGTGGGTCATGCGGGTTTTAAAGGGGTCTTGTGCGGTCCAGGACAGATAAGCAATGTCCAGTTCAACAAAAATGGTGGTTGAAAGACCCCCTTTTCCCCGGCACTTTTTAATCTAGGGGTCAGACAGGTTTAATGTCATCTGTGGAAAGAACAGTCATGGCAGTGCCAGCTGGAAAAAACAACAAAGGGGCTAAGATTTTACGATAGCGTCAAAAAACACGTAGTAGGCTTGGGGCCACCACAGATCGCAGCACAGTAAGGGGACGATGGCAATAGCCACGCTAGGGAGCGGAATCTAAGTAGGTTCCAGTTTTCACCAGACCTCGCCGCAAAGCGGGATGGATTTGCTGCGGCGGGAGTCTACCAGGTCGTTACCCCTGACATGACTTGCTTGCGGTGGCAGCCGGTGTAGCAGGTACAAAATCGAAACCCAAACTCGTAGTCGGGGACAAGCGTAAGGTCAGGACAGCCGGCAAGGATCGTGGGCAAGGGATGGAGGCAAGAGGTACGGTACACGGATATGACAGACGAGGCTCAAGGAGGAGGCGGAGATGGTTTTTCCTGTCTGTAATTTGGACATACAATTCTTATTCTTCATACTGAAGAAGCTCATCCCAAGCCAGTGTTGCAGCATTTGCTTGTAGTTCAGCATTCCAGTTTTGTACTAAATTCCATCACTAATGGCACCGAATGCAAAATAAGCACCTAAAAAATTCCCTTTATTTAGTTTCTCCTTCAATTCCATATGCTGCATTTCAACAAATTGGTGTCACGCAGAAACTGGATTCAAACTACCACGTTTATACTTCATAATAAACTGCGTTGGAACTTTTTTACGTATTAATGAAGAAGCTAATGGAGGTAGAATTGCCTTGGCCAAAAATGGTTTCGGAACGTTAGCAAACTGACTATGGAGGATTTATCTATAGTAATTGAGTTTGTCCTGCCTCTCAGCAGCTGGAAAAAAGGCTCCCATTTTGGACCGGTGGCGAGGGTCCAATAGGGTGGAGAGCCAGAAGTCATCCCTCTGCCGGATGGTGACTATTCGGCTGTCAGCATGCTGCGGGCCATGTGCGCAAGTGATTCTGAGGGACTCCGTGCCTCCATCTCCACTGTATACTGCCACTGTGCTTTGGGGTGCTTGGGGGACAGTGGCACAATGACAGAGTGTGGAGGGCACAGCAGCAGCCACAGCAGCAGCATGAGGTGAAAGTGGCACAATGACACAATGTGGAGGTGACGGCATCAACAACAGCAGCAGCATGAGGTCAGATGACACAGAGTGGAGGTGGCACAAACAGGAATAGGCCACAGAGTGGCACAATCACACAACATGGAGGTGGCAGCAACATCAGGAGTCCACAGAGTGGCACAATGACAGAGTGTGGAGGTCTCGGCAGCAGCCACAGCAGCAACATGGGGTCAGACAGTGGCACAATGACATTCTGGAGGTGGCAAAAACAGTAGGCCTCAGAGTGGCACAATGACAGAGTGTGGAGGTCACGGCAGCAGCCACAGCAGCAACATGAAGTCAGACAGTGGCACAATGACATTCTGGAGGTGGCAAAAACAGTAGGCCACAGAGTGGCACAATGACAGAGTGTGGAGGTCACGGCAGCAGCCACAGCAGCAGCATGAGGTCAGACAGCGGCACAATGACAGAATGTGTAGGTCACGGCAACAGCACACAGCACAGCAGTGAGTCATGACATGCGGGCAAATAGACCAAGAAATGATGTAGGTCACGGCAGCAGCCACAGCAGCAACATGAGGTCAGACAGTGGCAAAATGACATTCTGGAGATGGCAAAAACAGTAGACCACAGAGTGGCACAATGACAGAGTGTGGAGGTCACGGCAGCAGCCACAGCAGCAGCATGAGGTCAGACAGTGGCACAATGACACAGTGTGCAGATGACGTCATCAACAGCAGCAGCATGAGGTCAGCGAGTGGCACAATGACAGAGTGTGGAGGTAGCACAAACAGGAGTAGGCTACAGAGTGGCACAATGAAAGAGTTTGGAGGTCACAGCAGGAGCAACAGCAGTAGCATGAGGTCAGAGAGTTGCACAATGACAGAGTGTGGAGGTCACGGCGGCAGCCACAGCAGCATGAGGTCAGAGCGTGGCACAATGACAGAGTGTGGACGTTACGGCAGCAGCCACAACAGCAGCATGAGGTCAGACAGTGGCACAATGGCAGAGTGTGGAGATGACATCATCAACAACAGCAGCATGAGGTCAGAGAGTGGCACAATGAAGAGTGTGGAGGTGGCAAAAACAGGAGTAGGCCACAGAGTGGCACAATGACAGACAGTGGAGGTGACGGTAGGAGCAACAGCATGAGGTCAGAGAGTGGCACAATGACACGGTGTTGAGGTGACCGCAGCCAGGGCCGTATTTGCCACTAGGCACCCGTGGCGGCCTAGGGCGGCACTTTCTGGGGGCGGAGCCAGCTACAGCTGTGAAAAGATTTTTTTTTTTAACCACTCGGTGAACTCACAACGCAAGAAGCAGAGGAGAGAGACCAGCACCGACGCACCTAGGAGGATTGCAGAGAGGAGCCTGAGCAGCGCAGCCTCCTATCAGCCTCTTCACACAAGTAACAGCTATAATGTGCTTCCCTGCTGATAAGCAGAAGTCTTGGCAGGGGGAGGGACGGCAGAGGCTTCTGTCAGCTGTCCCTCTGCAGAGAGCAGACTCCTGACGCCCCTCACCCTGCAAAGACTGCGGAGGACTAATAGGTAATAAATCAGCAGCATGAAGAATGCCACACACAGTGATAAGGAACAGCAAGGAGACTCCTCAGAGGTCGGGCGGGGGCTACTAGCTCCCAGTAATGTTCATGCAGGGTGCTGTAGGCTGCTGAGCTGTAGGGTCCTGCTGGGAGTCAGCTTGATTGTGAATACAGCAGACAAGGAGATCCAGGTAAAGTGTGTGTATACAAGCAGAAAGCACCAAGATAGATCTCCTTACTGTGCACTCTCTGCTTGTATAGGACACAACCACACACTTTACCTGGAGCTCCTTTTCTGCTGTATTCACAATCAAGCTGACTCCCAGCAGCAGGAGCCTGCTGACACTCCCAACTGTAGCTTATGACGTACTATAACGTCAATGCCAGTAATGTGGTACCCGCTCCCTACACACCAGGTAACGGTTGTTACCTACAGCAAGGTTCTGCTGCTACCAGGTGGGATCATAGAGATCCAATCCTGGAAATTTAATCCCTAGGGTATGTTCACATGGCGTCTTCATGCTGTATGAACATCCGCTTTTCTGATGCGTCTCTGGATCCATCAGAACGGACCCAGAGACGCATCTAACAATTAGCATGTGAGTGTATCACTGCCGGCAACGAGGAACACGCAGCGTCGTTCACATGAGAGATCGTTACTGCGTGTTTGCATCGCACCTGTCAGGTCCGTCTTTCGGATGCAATCAAAGAAATGACATGCAATTCTTTGATCGCATACGCAAGACGGACCCGACAGGCGCGATGTTCACACGGCTTATTTGGCCGCGGATTGGAGCCGTACTGCGCGCCGGATTTGTGCTGCAGTACGTCTCCAGTCCGTCCCTGTCATTACGGTAATCCACAGTTCTCATAGAAAACTATGGATTCCGTCGCTCCTCCCCGCTCGGCAAATACGCCGCGGGGGAGAAAGTGACATGCACATTTTTTACGGCGCGTACGTAAATAATGCATTATCTATGGGGCCGGCGGGCAGCTCCCCCGCCGCGCCCCCCGCCGCGCCCCTTATTCAAGCCGTAACTTCGGGCGAAATCCAGCCTGCAATTACGGCTTGAATAAGCCGTGTGAACACGGCCTTAGGCTATGTTCACACGGCTTATTTCGGGGCGTTTTTACGGATGTATTTACGTCCGCAAATATGTCCCGAAATACGTTTCAAATACATGTCACAAAGTGTGGCGCGTATTTTGCGTCGTAAATTACAATCCCCATTCTTACTATGGGATTTACGTTGTGAAATACGCCTCAATAAGTGACAGGGGACTTAATTTTACGATCGTATTTACGATGAGGCATATTTTACATTGGAATCAATGCTTATCTAATTGTTCATTATTTGAAACGTATTTCGGGACGTATATGCGGACGTAATTATGTCCGTAAATACGCCCCGAAATAAGCCGTGGGAACATAGCCTTAGGCTATGTTCACACGGCTTAACTGCGGGACGTAATTAAGCTCCGCAATTATGCCGTGTGGATGGGGGCGGGGCGGGAGCGGGGGAATGAGCGGGGGGCCGGCACTTCGCCGAGCAGGGAGAGGAGACGCAATCCATAGTTCTCTATGAGAACTGTGGATTACCGTAATGACTGGGCCGTTTTCAGCCTGTAATTTGCGCACTTCGGCGCATAATTACGGACCGAAATACGGCCCATTTTAAGCCGTGTGAACATCGCCTTAGGCTACATCTAAACAGCAATGTTAGAATGCTGTCAAAAATCTAGTGTCATTTTAACATTACCACGGCTTTTGGAAAGCCTTTGCACCAAAAACTGCGGTCGGATTTCCTGCTGTACCAGTACATGGACTGTACAGGAATCTGACAGGTATCCAGCAGAAGATAGAATATGTTCTGTCTTCTTCTACCGGACACCCAGTGGCTTCAGTAGAAAACCTGTGCGCTGAAGACTACAGCGCAGATTTTCTGTTGAAGTCTACACAGCGCTGGCTACAGTCGGATTTTCAGTGGATTCAAAATACTGAATCCGCTGAAAATCTGATCAGAATCCAGTGCTGGCTAGACATAGCGTTAAGATGCTGCAGTACACACAGATGCAACATCTGAAGCATTAATGAGCAATGCTGTGCACTGTTCCATTGTTCGATCGCCCCCTGAACCGAAACAAGATTGTGAGGTGCATAACAGATGGCATGGCAGCTGGGAGCCTAAAGGAGGCCTCCGTGGTTGACATCTCTCTACTATTACATGCTGCCATAGGCAATGTAATAGGAGAACAATATTTGTGCACTGTCCTAACTTATCTTGTTATTGTAGACATTCTGCAGAGCCTGTGTACACTGGTGTCTACCACTATATGTTACTGCATGGTGGTAATATACAGTCTGCAGAGCTTGTGTACAACTGGCATCTACCACTACATGGTCACTGTATGGAGGTAATATACAGTCTGCAGAGTCTGTGTACACTGGTGTCTATCACTATATGGTCACTATATGGAGGTAATATACAGTCTGTAGAGCCTGTGTACACTGGTGTCTACCACTATATGGTCATTGTATGATGGAAATATTGGTTGTAGTGTAATGGTTTACGTTCAGGCACAGTTTGGCTGTATCTCCCAGCTCTCCTGGATGCTGAATAGGCTATCCAACATCTAGGAAAGCTGGGTGACAGCAAACCGTTCAATTAACTTTCTTCTACAGCCGTTACATGGTTGTAGTGGGTGTGGCTTTTGTAAAGGGGTGTGGCAAGATATGAAAGGGGCGTGGTAATGCAAATTGTTAATGGGGGCGTATTCAGGTTTAGTGCCGGGGGCAGCATGACCTATAAATACAGCCCCGACCGCAGCAGCAACAAAAGCAGCAGCAGCATGAGGTCAGAGAGTTGCACAATGACACAGAGTGGACGTCACGGCACCAGTAACAGCAGCAGCAGCATGATGTCATAGAGTGGTACAATGACAGAGTGTGGAGGTGGGTGGCAATACCAGATGGTGGTAGGTAGATGGAGAAACTGGCAGCAGATGTGTGGCATCACGCGGGTGGCGGCATCAGAATAGTGGCTGAGGCAGGTAGTTTGAACCCATACTCATTTCTCAAAGTTTTGGTGAGGCGTCATGGCTAATGTAATCTGACGCCTAAGGCATTGGTGTGTGAAAATCCTGGCCGATCCACTCCTGATTCATCTTGACAAAGGTCAGTCAACAAGTAGGTTCTCCTTGGGGTAACGATGGCCCCCACCATACTGAACACCCGCTCTGATGCCACACTACTGGCCAGGCAGGACAGCTTCTCCACTGCACACTCGGCAAGTTGCGGCCACACATCCAGTTTGGCTGCCCAGTAGTCCAGCGGATCTTCTAACTGGGGTGGCAGAGTGCTGTCCAAGTAGGCCACCACCTGTTGGTTCAGGGTCTGCTCCAGATCCTGCTGCTGCTACTGCTGGCGAGTGCCCTCCTCACTAGGCGGGTGAAGGAAGCTGCTCATCAGCGACTCCAGACTTAGGTTGCTTCTGATGGAGCTGGTACTACTCCTACCCCCCACCTTGCCACAGCAGCCGTGGCAGTGGTACGTAAGCGCTGAGGACCCCCCCGGTCAGACCTGTCAGAGGATGGACGATACCGCATATAGGCAGCGGCCAACTGACTACAGAGGATTTCTCTGTAGTGTTTGAGTTTGTCCTCCCTCTCAGCAGCTGGGAAAAGGCTCCCATTTTGGACCGGTAGCGAGGATCCAATAGGGTGGAGAGCCAGAAGTCATACCTATGACGGATGGTGACTATTCGGCTGTCACTAGCCAGGCAAATCAGCATGCCTGGTTATCTGCACAAGTGACTCCGAAGGACTCCCTGCCTCCATCTCCACTGTATACTGCCACAGTGCTTGGGGGTCATCTGCCTCATCTTCCTCATCTCCATCTACCTCCTCCAGCTGCTCCTGCTCCTCCTCTCCTGTCACATGGGTAGAAAAACCACACATTTCACCAGACAATGCTTGTGCTCCAATGTCCTCATCCTCCTCCTCTTCCTCCTCCTCCTCCAGTTCAGTCCCCTCTGGACTCATGTGGCCGCGAGATGTAGTCGCCACATCTCCAGTCCCCTGGCCAGACAGATTTCTCAGCATCTGTTCCAGGACATGAAGCAGTGGAATGACATCATTCATCCCGTAGTCCTGGCGACTGACAAATAACGTCGCCTCCTCAAACAGCCTCAGCAAACGACAGGTATCCCGCATGAGCTGCTACTGGCTGACATCAAAGTTACACCTGTCTGCCTGGATCATCAAAAAATCGTTAATGGCCTATCTCTGTTCATACAGTCGGTCCAACATGTGCAGGCTGGAATTCCAATGGGTGGAAACATCGCATATCAGCGTGTGTTCAGGGAGGACGTTCTGCCGCTGCAACTCAAGGAGGGTGTTCCTGGCTTTGTAGGAATGGATGAAGTGCATGCACAGTTTCCTGGCCATTTTCAGAATGTTCTGAAGATTGATGGAAAACTTCAGGAACTTTTTCAAAACTAGATTGAACACGTGCACCATGCAGGGTGCATGGACCATCCCTCTACAGTGCAGCGCGGACACCATGTTCCTCCCATTGTCCGTCATCATGGTTCCGATTTGTAGTCGGCGCGGAGAAAGCCACACATCGATTTCTTGCTGCATGACGCGGAGCAGTTCCTCCCCTGTGTGACTTCGTTCGCCGAGGCAAGCCAGGTGTAGAAATGCGTGACACCGATGTGCCCTACACATGTGGTATGATGGAGCAGTACTTGTGGAGGCTGAGATGCTGGTGGTGGTGGAGGAGGAGGCGGACATTGGCGCAGGAGCAGCAGTTTGACAACGTGCAGGAGAAAGCGGAGTCTCCTGTCCAAGTTGTTGGTGTGCCTGGGCAGGAAGCACATTCACCCAGTGGGCCGTAAAGGACATGTACTGGCCCTGATCTGATTTACAGCTCCACATGTCCACGCTGCTGTGCACCTTGGAACAAACCAATAAGCTCAAGGACTGGCCCACCTTCTTTTCTATATATTTGTGAAGGGCTGGTACTGCCTTTTTGAAAAAGAAATTACGGCTTGGAACTCTCCACCATAGCTCGGCACAGGCCATTAATTCTCTGAACGGTGCAGAGTCCCCCATTTGGAAAGGGAGGGACTGCAGTACCAACAACTTGGACAGGAGCAGGGTCAGCTTCTGCACCTTAGGATGGTTGGATACATACTGTTGTCTCTTTGCAATCGCCACGCTGAACGACTGCTGGCGCCATGAGTAGCGAGGAGCAGGAGAGTCTGGACCGGGAAAGGATGGCTTCTTTCTACAGAGGTGGTGGAGCCTTGCCTGGCTGCAATGACATGCGTGCCACTGGGCGCTGCTGCGGGGGCAGGATGGACCACCACATCTGAGCCACATTTCTCCCAGGACACCGAATGGTGACGCTGCATGTGTTTACGCAGGGCCGTGGTGCCAACATTAGCTCTCTGGCCACGCTTAGCAAAGAAATGCCACACCGCCGAGTAGCTGATTTTACCGCCAACGCTCCGCACTGAGTGACTACTACTGCCGCTGCCTTGCTGAGCCCCTGTGCCGCTACTTTCTTGGACCTGCGAAGTGGGTTTTCTACCCCGTGGCCACTTGGCTCCCGACCTCGCACTGCTGCTACCCTGCTGACTCACGGCCACACTACCCACTTGCTGGCTGCGCCGCTGCCTGAGCTGCAAGCTGACGCCCTCTTCTCCTGACGATGATGAAGCCCTTGCTTCACCCGGCTCCCAAGTGCGGTTGGCTACATCAGCACCGATTATTGTTTGATCTTCACTGCTGTCCTCCTCAACGGTCTTGGTATGCAGAAGCTGACCCCTCCCATGCCACTCTCCACATCTATACTTTGCCGCCTACTGCAAGAAGCAGGGGATATTGGCCCCATTTCTTCGCTGCCAAGTAGCTACTGACTGCCCTCCTCAAATGGTTCATCCTCGCTGTATAGTGGCGCTGAGCCCAGACCCACTAGTAGATCTCTGGCTGAGGGAACGGATGGGGCAGAGGGGGGTTGAGGACAGATGAGGGCCGCTGACCGCTCCCATCCCAAAATAAGGGTTGTGTTTGACGTTCCCACGACTCTTGGCTGGGTTTTTCAGATGACATCTGGGAGGAAGTGGATGACCTAGTCAACCAATCAAGAACCCTTGGGTTGCTGGTCAACACACGGCCGCTGGATGAAACCGGCAGTTCTGGCCTCACTGAGTTCTGGCCTCCCTGCTGTGACGTCCCCTTACTGTGCTGCGACTTGGGCCTGCTCCAAGAATATTTGTACCACTGCCACTCGCATGTGAAGAGCCTGCCACATCTCTGTCTGACATTCTGTTTGTTCAAAAATTTACAGACTCTCTTTAATAAAGATATTTGTATATGATAAATACACACCCTGTATTTGACTCCAAATAAACCCACTAACAGGCTTGGGTAACCCTTGCATATAAATTGCGTTTACAGAAATCACCGGGAAAAAATTAACTGGTATGTTTCGTGTTAAAACGCCTTTTTTTATATACAAAAGCAGAAACACTTTTAAATTACCTTGGATAAAATTATGCAAAACAGGAAAAATTTTCGTCTTTGCGTTGAAAAACACCTTTTTTTAGTGACTAAAAAGCAGAAACATGTTTTTTTAACCTTTGGGTAAAATTATGCTACAGGAATCACAGGAAAAATTTTTGTCTTTGGGTTGAAAACACGTTCATTTTATGATACAATAGCACAAACACGCTTAATTAACCCTTGGATATTAATTGCGCAAAAGAAATGAGCAGGAAAAAATTAATTCATATGTGGCGTGTTAAAACGGCGTGTATTTTACTGACTACAAAAGCAGAAACACGCTTAACTAACCTTTTAATAAAAATTATGCTACAGGAAAAATTAATCTTTGGCGTTGAAAAACACCGTTTATTTTACTGACTACAATAGCACAAACACGCTTAATTAACCCTTGGATATAAATTGTGCAAAAGAAATGAGCAGGAAATAATTAACTCGTATGTGGCGTTTTAACACGCCATGTATTTTACTGGGCTACAAAAACAGAAACACGCTTAATTAACCTTTGGATATAAATTATGCTACAGGAAAAATTTCGTCTTTGGCGTTGAAAAACACCCTTATTTTAAGACTACAAAAGCATAAACACGCTTAACTAACCTTTGCATATAAATTGTGCTACAGGAATCAACAGGAAAAATTTGTCTTTGGCGTTGAAAAATACCATTCATTTTACTGACTACAATAGCACAAACACGCTTAATTAACCCTTGGATATTAATTGCGCAAAAGAAATGAGCAGCAAAAAATTAACTGGTCTGTGGCGTGTTAAAACGCTGTGTATTTTACTGACTACAAAAGCAGAAACACGCTTAATTAACCTTTGGATATAAATTATGCTACAGGAAAAATTTCGTCTTTGGAGTTGAAAAACACCGTTTCTTTTACTGACTGCAAAAGCAGAAACACGCTTAATTAACCTTGGGATATAAATTATGCTACAGGAATCAACAGGAAAAATTTTGTCTTTGGTGTTGAAAAACACCGTTTATTTTACTGACTACAATACCACAAACACGCTTAATTAACCCTTGGATATTAATATAGTAGACTGGCAACTAATCGGTGACCTCGGCAATTGGGGCCACAACATCATCAGAGATCCATGCCTGATTCATCTTGATGAAAGTCAAACGATCTACATTATCTGTGGAATTTCCGGATGCGTTTGTCTGTAATGACTCCTCAGCTGTGCTGAAGGTCCGCTCAGATTATGACGCTGGCTGTGGGCAGGACAACACCTCTATGGCGTGGCGAGCGAGCTCGGGCCATTCATCCATTTTGGATACCCAGGGGTTCAATGGGTCCGGAAAACACATCCAAAAAACATCAGTGTTGAGACGCAGATAGGTCACCTGATCTTAAGCTGGTCTCTGTGTGTTGTTGTGTGCCCTGCTTACATGCGTTGGTGAGGTGGTAAACAAAGATTGCCAAGGTACCCTTTTTAGGTTTCTCCCAAATTTGCCTCTGTGATGCTTTTGCACGGCTACTGGGCACTCTACTGCTGTCACGTCGCTGACTTGTTCCCCCGTCACATTTGAAGAACGTGGAAAGCGCGAAACAGAGTCTCCAGAAAATCCCCATTTTCCGCATTTTATCTCTTTTGGGTGGGGGGAAGGAAAGTGCCTGAGTTTTTTTTTGTACCAGGGATCCAGGAGGGGCCCCCCAAAATGTTGTTCTTTTTGATGGCCTTAATCGAGGATTTTTGGAGGAAATGGAGCATCCAAGCACTCATGTGAGAGATGGGCCTTGTTTCCCAACCCCTCGGGTCGAGGGAAATAGCAAACTGATTTCCCATCTTCCTCTCCACCTCAAATTCGCGCCAACCCTCCTTTCCCAAGGGAGGGACGTCGTAAGTGGTGTTCGGGATACCTCCTCCTCCTTTTCCTCCGGCACAGCTTATAGGGGTTTTTGCCCCTTAAAAATACAACACCAAATTACTAGCAAATTCTGTATGGTAATATAAGTAAAAATGGGTTTTCAACAAAACTGGGTGGGGAAAGTAAAAAACACGTAATTAAAGTGGAACTGTAAAATAGGTGGTTTTTGTTATGAATACACCTGGGGTGACTAGAAATGTTCTGTATCTTTTGTAAGTACAAAGTGGGTTTTCCTTTTGAACAAAACTGAGCGCGCCAAAGTGAAAAACATTAATTAAATTGTGAAAGTTAATAAAGGGGGTTTTTGCCCCTAAAATCAAAACACCAATTCTAGCAAATTTTTTTGTATGGTAATATAAGTAAAAGAGGGGTCTTTCAAAAAATCGGGTGGCCAAGGGGAAAAAACGTAATAAATTGTTATGATAATAATAGGTGGTTTTTGCACCTTGAAATACACCTCCGGGTGAATAGAAAAGTTCTTTTTTCTTATTTAAGTAAAATGGGTCTTTGGAACAAAAAAGGGCTGCGCCAAAGTGAAAAGATAATGAAATTGTGTACTGAAAATTAATAGGTGGTTTTTGCCCTATAAAAAACCCCTGTGGTGCTAAAAAAGCTTATTATTGAAGTACAATGGGCTTTGAAAAAACGAGGTGCCCCAAAAGTGAAAAAACGTAATTAAATTGTGTACTGATAAAATAGGTGGTTTAGCCCTAAAAATACACCTGCGGTGAATGAAAAGTTTTGTATTCCTATTGTAAGTACAAAGTGGGTCTTTAAACAAAGCTGGCTGCGCCAAAGTGAAAAAAAAACAATTAATCGTGACAATAATAAAAAGGGGGTTTTTGCACCTATAAATACCCTGAGTTAAAAAAGATCTGTATCCTAATAAAAGTACAGGTGCACAAATACAAGCTAATATTTCAACCAAAATCCCAAAATGTTTAAAAACCCTTTCAATGCAGGGTCAAAGCAGAGTCGGGCTGCAAAACCCATCTCCTTTCAAAAGCTGCTAGCCTGTCTGTTGGGTTCGCCCGCACCCCCGTTCCCCCGCGGCGTACAGCGCTAGATGCTTCTTTTAAATTTTTTACCCAATTTAACAAAAAACTGAAATTTCCCTAATTTACCTATGTTCTAATTTTCAAGCTAAAAGCATAGTTTCTGTGTGAACAAAGAACTATTTGTGAGCTGTATTGAGAGGCCTGCACCGTTCTCTCTTATGGACACGACACACTGAGGCTGAACAGGAAGGGGCTGTTCTATTAAACGAAGGTATTGTTTTTCCACCCAAATCCAAATAAAATCCAGTCATAGTCGAAACCCACCACCCTGCTCATTTCTAAGCTTTTTGCTGGCCGCCAAAATGACGGAAAGCACCAAAAATGGCCGTATTAATAGATTAGTGCAGATTTTCACCTATATTATCGCTGGTTTCAAAAAATTCCGGTTAAAACAAAAAAAGTGCGGTTTTAAACTTTGCGATAAAAACGCTTTACACTATTAATTAACTTTTGGTATAAGTTATGCAAAGGGAACACCAGGAAAATTTTGTCTTTGTCGTTGAAAAAAAACTGTTTCTTTTTCTGACTACAAATGCGTTTTCCCCTTTAAATAACCCTTGGTTAAAAATTGCGCAAAAAAAAATGGCAGTAAAAAAATTTAATGGTTTTGGTTGTTTTAAAAAACTGTTTTTTTTTACTAAACAAAAGCAAAATCAGGGTTAGACAACCCTTGGATGTTCATGTGCTCCCGAACTGACCAGTGCATGAAAACTTTATGCAGAGAATTGGAGCACACTGGATTCAATTCAATACCCCAAAAAAATTTTAAATTAAAACGGAAAAAAGGGTAGTTCTGAGAAAACTTGTGAAACCCCCCAAAAAAACGCGTATAAAAAAATTTTTTTTGGTGAGATCTCAGCAGAGTGCAGCACTACAGCAGGACAGGGAGGAGTGTGAGCTGCCAGCGTCGCGTTGGATTTTTGTGCGGTGACTCCAGAATCCCGCCCGGGCTTTGATTTGGGTTCAAAAATCTGCACATGTCATTGAGGATGTCCTTTCTTCCTCCCAGAGTTCTTTGCCCCATTTTAACGCCATTGTTGCGGGCCCTTTTGTCAAATTAAAAACCACTTTTTTTTCCCGCCGTCACCCCCCAAAATTCGACTTCGTTTAGAACCGAAGTTTTTTCCGAAAATTCTAAACGAAGTCCACTTGTTAGAAATCAATTCGCACATCTCTATTTTGGGGGTGCATTTCTGGAGTTAAAATATAACAAGTTTTTAAGTGACTAGGATTTGGAGGGGGTCGTTTACCGGAATTTTTTTGTTGCCAATTGGAGTCAGGAAGGAATTTTTTCCTAAAATGAGGACAATTTTCGTATACCTCATTGGAGTTTTTTTGCTTCCTTGGGTCAACACTTTAGCAAATAGGCGAACGGATGGATTTTTTTGTCTTTGCTTGCGCCATCCTCATTTTCTTAAAAAAGGGGGCCATGGGCATTTTGGGGGGTGTGTTTTGGGGTTTTATATGTTGGAATAATGCGTTGAAAAACCCCCGTTTAAAAAGGTTTGGGTTATGTTGCTACCCCTTTTGTCACAGTACATGTTGGAATTCATGGTTTCCTCAATGACCTCCTAGTGGATGGGTGTGTGAGCTACTGCTATCTGCACCTGTTATATTTCTGGACAGTCTCTTGTTTACCTCAGGACACACAAACAAAGCTTCTACTCCACCTCAACTTGCAGTAATATTTGGCACCACACCCCCAGCTCACCTGACTTACCAGGCTTAGGCAATGTCTACACTGCAGTGGACAAAAAACGACCTGAAAAAGAAAAAACTAAAACGTTCATGAAAATGAGTTTTTGTCCCTGCCTGTCAAAAACGCGAAAAAAACAGTTGTTATTTTCCGTGATTTTCGTTTTTTTTGCATGTTTTTTTACAAGCATTTTTGCCCGTCTTTTAAACCTGTTTTTTTTATGTATCATAAATTTTAAAATTTGGATTAACTCCCCCCAAAAAGGGATATAAACACTCATTGCTTTTTGTGCTCTTGTATAGTTTTTCGGTTTTTTTGGGGCTAATAAAAATTAGTTGTGTTTTTCGCCAAAATAAGTTTTTTTCAGGATTTTGGGAAGATTGCACTTTTTTCGAAATTTTTCGCAATAAATTTATCTTGCGATTGTCGCAAAAAATAAGTTTTTTCATGGTTTTGGCCCCTTAAAAAGTCCATTTTTTTTTGGGTTTTGGTGCTAAAGCCCGCTTTTTACGATTTTTAGTGCTAAAATTCTATTCACTTTTGTCTGCATAAAAAACGTTCTTTAAAGGATTTTGGCCCTAAAATCCTTTTTTTTTAAAGGATTTTGGGCTAAAAATTATATTTTTTAGGTTTTGGCACAAATAAAGTTATCTTGGTTTTTTTCGCCAAAAAATTTTTTTTAGGGTTTTGGCGCAACATCTGATTTTTTCGAATTTTGGACTAATAAAGTTATCTCGCGTTTGTCGCCCAAAAAAAAGTTTTTTTTATGGTTTTGGCCCTAAAATCCATTTTTTAGGATTTTGGTGCTAAGACTGCATTTATAAAAGGATTTGGCGCTAAAAAATTATCTTGCGTTTTGTCGCCAATAATGCTTTTTTTTTATGGATTCTGGCTATCCCTCTTTTGTCGCCAAAATATGATTTTTTAAGGATTTTGGCCCTAAAGTCCATTTTTTACGAATTTTGGCACTAATAAAGTTATCTTGCGTTTGTCGCCAATAATGCTTTTTTTATGGATTTTGACCCTAAAGTCCATTTTTTATGGTTTTTGGTTCTAAAATCCGTATTTTTACGGATTTTGGCGCTAATAAAGTTATCTCGCGTTTGTCGCCAAAAACACGTTTTTTTTTACGGATTTTGGCCCTATAGTCCATTTTTTTAATGGATTTTGGTGCTAAAATCCGTATTTTTATGGATTTTGACGCTAATAAAGTTATCTCGCTTCTGACTCAAAAAATACACTTTTTTACGGATTTTGGCGCCAGAATCCTTTTTTTAGGGATTTTGGCGCTAAAATACTTTTCTTAACATATTTTGGCGTTAATAAAGTTAAGAAAAGGATTTTAGCGCCAAAATCCGTAAATAAACGGATTCTGGCGCCCAAATCCGTAAAAAAACTTATTTTTAGCGTCAGTAGCGATATAACTTTATTACCGCCAAAATCAGTAAAGAAAAGTATTTTAGTGCCAAAATCCGTAAAAAAATGGATTCTTGCGCCAAAATCTGTAAAGAAAAGAAGTATTTTTTTGCGTCAGAAGTGATAACTTTATTAGCACCAAAATATGTTAAGAAAAGTATTTTAGCACCAAAATCCGCAAAAAAATGGATTCTGGTGCCAAAATCCGTAAAAAAACTATTTTTAGCAAAAAATATATGAATGGTGCAAAAATTGTTAGTGACCAAATGCAAATTTGATAAGGTATAACCTTTATTAACCCTCACTGTAGGTGGGACTTGGTTCTCCTGGGAGGGTTTTCATTGAAAAATTGCGGTAAAAAAAAGGCCTCGAAAACGCGCCAAAAAAAGCGCCAAAAGACGTCCGGCGCTTTACATAGACATGCCCTGCTCTGCCATTTTTTAGAACATGTTGCAAAAGATGACCAGTAAAAATAAACGAGCAGAAAAAAGAAGCTCAGTGTTGACAGCAGGAGGTTTTTACAATAGAAGTCGATGTGAGATGCTTTCAGTCATTTTTCCAGCGTTTTTAGAAAACGAAAAACGCTGAAAAAAACGGATGTTTTTCTGTGCAGTGTAGACATAGCCTTACATAAACAACAAACCTGGCCTAGACCTGAAAATTTGGGAGCGGCCATCCCATCCAGATTTTTGGCCGCTCCTGTTAAATCCCTATACCAAGCGATACAATAGGTGTCATTTGCCTAATGCTGCTGACTAGTGTTGATCGAACTATTAAAGAACAGTTAAGTTTGAGTCGACCTTCACGACTCTCATTGAGAGCTATGATTACCTTCCACTTTCCCCGACGCCTACTATGCACCAGGAGACGGAAGTGACATGTTACTTCTTCCCTGCGCTTACGCACTGGGGAAAGTGAATGTCTATGGGATTTGGCACAAAGCGTTTTAGAAGTATGCCTATACGTGTGATGACCTACAAGTACCTTATTGAGTACCAAACTTGGCAGTTGCTCCAGATATAAGCTCGACTGTATTAGTGCATTGGTATTGAATGTGATTAGAGATGGGCAAATTGATTCTAACGAAGTGGAATTCGTTTAGAATTTCAGGAAAACTTCGGTTCTGAACGAAGTCGAAGTTTGGGGTACTTCGCGTGAACGAAGCGTGCCATTGATTGATAAAATGGCTGCGAGCACATGGGGCAGAGAACTCTGGGAGGAAGAAGGGCATAGCCTACATGACATGTGCAGAGATGAAGCCAATCAGAGACCGGCGGGATTCTGTGACGTCACCGCACTATATAAGTCCGGGCGCGACGCTGGGAGCTCATACCGCTCTCACTGTACTGATCAGGGAAGGTGCTGCCACGGCTGCTAATAATATCTCTTACTAAAGAACTCATTTTATACAGCGATTTTTGGGGGGTGTCACAGCTTTGTATCAGAGACTGCTTCTCTTACGTTCTAATTCTGATTTTGTGTGGTATTGGAACTGAAGTACAGTGTGCGTCCAATGCAGCTGCATATACATTTTAATGCTATCTGCTCACAGCACATTGAATATCCAAGGGGGATCTAAGCCTGTTCCTGTTGTATTCATTTAAAGAAACAGCGTTTTTACAATCCAAATACCATTTTCATTTTTTTTTGTTGCTCATTTATTTTGCGCAATTTCCCATCCAGGGTTAATTAAGCGTTGTTCTGCTGTTGTGGTCACTAAAAGAAAAGTTCTTTTTCACCGCCAAAAATACATTTTTCCTGTAGAAATAATTCATAACCAAAGGTTATTACAAGTTTTTTGTTGTTGTGTACCTAAAATACACACCATTTTAACACGCTACAAAGCTGGTAATTGGTTGGCAGCATATTTCTTTTGCGCAATTTAACCCAGGGGTTAATTAAGCGTTGTTCTGCTGTTGTGGTCACTAAAAGAAACGTTCTGTTTCACCGCTAAAAAAGACATTTTACCTGTAGCATAATTCATAACCGAAGGTTAATTAAGCCTGTTTCTGCTTATAAAATTCAGTAAAAATACACAGGTTTTTTAAACGGCAACAATACAATAAATTTTTCCTGGCCATTTGTGGAGCGCAATTTATATCCAAGGGTCACCCAAGCTTGTTACTGGGTTCATTTGGAGTCAAATACAGGGTGTGTATTTATCATATGCAGATATCTTCATCAAACAGTGTCTGTACATTTTAGAACAAACAGTATGTCAGACAGAGAGGTGGTAGGCTCTTCACCTGCAGGTGGCAGTGGCACAAACATTCCTGGAGCAGGCCCATGTCGCAGCACAGCAAGGGGACGTCGCAGCAGGGGTCACTCGGTGTGGCCACAACTGCCGCTGTCATCTAGCGGCAGTGTGTTGACCAGCAACCCAAGTTGGCATGGCCCGGGAGCGGGTCAGCGGCCCTCACCTGTCCTCAACCCGCCTCTGTCCCATACGGTAGCCTCAGCCAGAGATCTACTATGTGGTCTGGGCTCAGCACCAATATTTTAGCGAGGATGAACAATTTGGAGGGCAGTCAGCAGCTTACTGGTAGCGAAGAAATGGGGCCATATCCCTGCCCTTTTTGCAGTAGGCGGCAAAGTTTTAGATGTGGAGAGTGGCATGGGAGGTCATGTTGTGAGGGGTCAGCCTCTGCATACCAAGCGGTGATGAGGACAGCAGTGACGATGAAACACAAATAGACGATGATGTAGCCGAGCCGCACCCTTGGGAGCCGGGTGAAGGGAAGGGCTTCATCATCGTCAGGAGAAGAGGGCGTCAGCTTGTGCTCAGGCTGCAGGCAGCCAGCAAGTGGGAGTGTGGCCGTGAGTCGCAGGGTAGCAGCAGTGCGAGGTTTAGGAGCCAAACGGCCATGGGGGTAGAAAACCCGCTTCCAGGTCCAAGAAAGTGCGGCACAGGGGCTCAGTGAGGCAGCGGCGGCAAGTAGTCACCTCAGTGCGGAGCGTTGGCGGTAAAATCAGCTACTCGGCGGTGTGGCAGTTCTTTTTCTAGGACACCGGAGGAGCCCGAATATGGGTATATGTAAAAAATCTGTGGGCCTAAAAGAATGAAGTTGTGGCCCGGGTCCAGATGCTCCTGCCCCTCGCTACTCCCTGGCGCCAAGCCAGTCCGTTTCAGCAAGGCGATTGCAAAGAGACAACAGAAAGCGTCCAACTATCCTAAGGTGCAGAAGCTGACGTGCTCTGTCCAGGTTGTTGGTACTGCAGTCCCTCCCTTTTCCCAAATGGTGGACTCTGCACCCTTCAGAGAACTAATGGCTGTGCCGAGCTGAGATGGAGAGTTCCAAACCGTAATTTCTTTTCAAAAAAGGCAAATACCAGCACTTCATAAATATGTAGAACAGAAGGTGGGCAAATCCTTTTAGTTATCGGTTTGTTCCAAGGTGCAGGCAAGCGCGGACGTCTGGAGCTATAACTACAGTCAGGGCCGTTACATATCCTTTACGGCCCACTGGGGGATGTGCTTCCTGCCCAGGGACACCAACAACTTGGACAGGAGACGCCGCTTTCTCCTCCACGTTGTCAAACTGCGGCTCCTGCGCCAATGTCCGCCTCCTCCTCCTCCCCCACCATCATCATCTCAGCCTCCACAAGTACTGCTCCATCATACCACATGTGTAGGGCACAGCGGTATCACGCAGTTCTACACCTGGCTTGCTTCGGCGAACGAAGTCACACTGGGGAGGAACTGCTCCGCGTCATGCAGCAAGAAATCGATGTGTGGCTTTCTCCGCGCCAACTGCAAATCGGAACCATGGTGACAGACAATGGGAGTAACATGGTGTCCGTGCTGCACCGAGGAGGGATGGTCCATGCACCCTACATGGCGCATGTGCTCAATCTGGTTGTGAAAACGGTTTCTGAAGTCTTCCACCGATCTTCAGAAGATTCGAAAATGGCCAGGAAACTGTGCATGCACTCATCCATTCCTACAAAAGCCAGGAACACCCTCCTCGATTTTGCAGCGGCAGAACAGCCTCCCCAACACACTCTAAATTTTGCGATGTTTCCACCCATTGGGAATTCCAGCCTGTATGAACAGAGATAGGCCATTTAAGATTTTTTGATGATCCAGGCGGACAGGAGTACTCCCTGTGTAACTTTGATGTCAGCCAGTGGCAGCTCATGCGTGACACCTGCCGTTTGTTGAGGCCATTCGAGGAGGCGACGTTATTTGTCAGTCGCCAGGATACGGGATGAATAACGTCATTCCCCTGCTTCATGTCCTTGACAGATGCTGAAAATCTGTCTGGGAAGGGGGCTGGAGACGTGGCAACCACATCTCGGGCCACATGAGTCCGGTGGGGACTGAAATGGAGGAGGAGGAGGAGGGCAATGGAGCAGAAGCTTGTCTGGTGAAATGAGTGGATTTTCTACCCCGGTACAAGAGAGGAGGGCAGCTGCAGGGGGGTAGATGCAGATGAGGAAGACGAGGCAGATGACCCCCAAGCACCGTGGCAGTATACAGTGGAGATGGAGAAAGGGAGCCCCTCGGAGTCACTTGTGCAGATGGCCCGCAGCATGCTGATTTGCCTGGTTAGTGACAGCCGAATAGTCACCATCCGGGAGAGGGATGACTTCTGGTTCTCCCACCCTATTGGGCCCTCGCTACCAGTCCAAAATGGGAGCCTTTTCCCAGGTGCTGAGAGGGAGGACAAAGTCAAATACTATATGGAAATCCTCCGTAGTCAGTTGGCCGCTGCCTATGTGCGGCATCGTCCCTCCTCTGAAGGTCTGACCGGGGAGTTCTTCAGCACTCACATACTACCGGCCGCGGCTGCTGGGGGAAGGTGGGGGTGGGGGGTAGCAGCAGTACCAGCTCCAGCAGCAGCAACCTAAGTCTGGAGTCACTGATGAGCAGCTTCCTTCACCCGCCTAGTGAAGAGGGCAGTCGCCAGCAGCAGCAGGACCTGGCGCAGACCCTGAACCAACAGGTGATGGCCTACTTGGATAGCACTCTGCGACCCCAGTTAGAAGATCCGCTGGACTACTGGGCAGCCAAACTGGATGTGTGGCCGCAACTTGCCGAGTTTGCAGTGGAGAAGCTGTCCTGCCCGGCCAGTAGTGTGGCATCAGAGTGGGTGTTCAGTGCGGCAGGGGCCATCGTTACCCCAAGGAGAACCCGCTTGTCCACGGGAAATGTGGAACGACTGACCTTTGTCAAGATGAATCAGGCGTGGATCGGCCAGGATTTCCACACACCAATGCCTTAGGCGTCAGACTACATCAGCCATGACGCCTCACCCAAACTGTGAGAAATGAGTCTGGGTTCAAACTACCTGCCTCAGCCACTATTCTGATGCTGCCACCCACCTGATGCCACACATCTGCTGCCAGTTTCTCCATCTGCCACTAACCAACCTTTACCAGGGACTGGTATTGCCACCCACCTCCACACTCTGTCATTGTGCCACTCTATGACCTCATGCTGCTGCTGCTGCCGTGCCCTCCACACTGTGTCATTGTGCCACTCTGTGGCCTACTCCTGTTTTTGCCACCTCCAGAATGTCATTGTGCCACTGCCTGACCTCATGCTGCTGCTGTGGCTGCTGCCGTGCCCTCCACACTGTGTCATTGTGCCACTCTCTAACCTCATGCTGCTGCTGCCGTCACCTCCACTCTCTGTCATTGTGCCACTCTGTGGCCTACTACTGTTTTGCCACCTCCAGAATGTCATTGTGCCACTGTCTGACCTCATGCTGCTGCTGTGGCTGCTGCCGTGCCCTCTACACTGTGTCATTGTGCCACTCTGTGGCCTCCTCCTGTTGTGCGACCCCCTGACTGTCATTGTGCGTCTGTCTGACCTCATGCTGCTGCTGCTGTGGCTGCTGCCGTAACCTCCACACTCTGTCATTGTGCCACTCTCTGGACTACTCCTGTTTTTGCCACCTCCAGAATGTCATTGTGCCACTCTCTGACCTCATGCTGCTGCTGTGGCTGCTGCCGTGCCCTCCACACTCTGTCATTGTGCCACTGTCTGACCTCATGCTGCTGCTGTGGCTCCTGCCGTGCCCTCCACACTGTGTCATTGTTCCACTCTCTGACCTCATGCTGCTCCTGCTGTCACCTCCACTCTCTGTCATTGTGCCACTCTGTGGCCTACTACTGTTTTGCCACTTCCAGAATGTCATTGTGCCACTGTCTGACCTCATGCTGCTGCTGTGGCTGCTGCCGTGACCTACACACTGTGACATTGTGCCACTCTGTGGCCTACTCCTGTTTTTGCCACCTCCAGAATGTCATTGTGCCACTCTCTGACCTCATGCTGCAATGGCTGCCGCCGTCACCTCCACGCTCTGTCACTAATGTTGCCACCTGAGCTCTCAGCTTGTTTTTTTCCAGCTTTCGCTGCCATGACTTTATCAGGCTACATTAACGCTTCAGTTTTTTGGTCAGTTTTTCCCTCTTAAGCACCCAGGGAATTTTATAGTGAAGCGATTCTAAGAGCGGCGGCAGTCATCTGCGTGTCATACTAAAACACAACATTGTATGAAGACCAAACCAAGCTTCCTCTGCATATTTAAGCATGGCACAACGTTCTACAGCACCCTGCAGGCTCTGTGCAGCCTGGAAATAGCTGTTTTTTAATGCGATTTGTCCTGAAACAATTTGGACCGAAACAAATTTTGACGGAAAATTCGGCGAAGTCACCGAATCGAATTTTTGAGAAATTCGCCCATCTCTAAATGTGATATACCTGCTTGATACAAAGTGAAAATGAATAACAACTTTAACCTGCTGCCACAAGATGGTGCTATGTGAGCATTTTGGCCATCATGTTACACATAATATGTAATTAAATAACTTTTTAGGTAAGATTTTAGGCAACAGCACACAGGTAGGGTGTAATTCTATTCATAATACACATACATTTTTTTCTGCTTATTCTTTAGATTCTTAAATGATCATAATGATGATCATAATGGTTTTTCTATAGAGTGCTTCAAACTATAGTATAAAAGTATTTGTCCCCTTTTCGATGTACCCTGTTTCATTGTTTGTCAATCTAAAACTCTCAGACACCAAAAGAAAACATAAAACATATGTTGATTTCTTTCTGTGATTTTAAGACTTCAGCTATACAATGACTTCGGTTCAATGGTTTCAAGTTGCACATTAATCTCTGACTCTGCTTTCATACAGCTGGATTGCATGTTGTTTTTATTCTACAATCATTTTGCACCAAAGACCATATATCCTCTTATCAAAATAAACAGGATGTGACTATCTTGTAATTCAGATGTGTAGCCCCGCATAGCCTTAGCATTAAAGGATTATGCATCAATATAAAGCAGGTTGGCCATTCTAAGGATAGGTTATCAATATTAGATTGGTGGGGATCCTCTCCCGGGTATCACTGACAGTCAGCTGACTGAAGTAAAATCACTGCAACCTTCTAACACTTCTTGTAATTGCTGTACATTTAGTAGTGGGATACAAGATATGGTAGCACCATCCCATTCACTTTTATGGGGTATCACTGCAGTCACTTGTATTGCAACTACTAACAGTATGGGAGTCATTCCTCAGTTATTTGTCCTGCCCCCAGAAAATTATGGACACGATCTTGAATACAAGTCTAAAATACATATGATCAATGTACAGTATTCAAAAGGATCATAATTTAACAGTCTGCTACAATCTAACAAAGTCTCTTGTTTGCCCATACCAATACGTTAATTATTGGCCCTCTCGCCAGCATCTTCCTTCTCCAGCTGCTGCTGCTTTGGCCACAGGTTCTGTTCCGGCCACTAGGGTGTGCACACCCACACACACACACAGTCTTAGATTTAAAGGACCAGCACACCCCAATACATCTCTCACCAGCCTATCACCACTTATGGGGCATTTAGAAACAGCTATCCCAGTAATTCTTGACCAGTTGGTGTTGTACCCTTGTGTCATTCCACTCCTGCACATTCTCCTGTTTGCCAACCTGTTTCCATTGCCTTTACTACGTACCTAACTCTGCATCGCCTGCATAATCTGCCATCTGCCCTGACCTATTGCTTGTGCCCTGACTACAATTTTGCCTCATCCTCTTGTACCACGCTATATGGTTTGACAGCTGTCACCACGAGGACCTGCAGTAAAGCCCAACTGGCCTTGTGGCGTGCTATGATGAAGACCGGGAGCCCCTTTGACTCCGCTAGGTTACACCAACTCTCCTAAAGTAACCAAGTGGATCCACCTCCTGTCTCCAGTACATATCATGACAATACAACTGGGCCATGGATCCCACTGATTTTCCTCTGTCAGATATGCAAAGCCTTGTTGCTGAAATTACATCCCAGGGCACCAGTCAAGAGCAAATGATCCAGATGCTGCAAAGCGGCATGACTCCCGGAAACCACTTCTGCACGGTTCATGTTCAGATACCTGCTCCGCCCCAGTGATGCCAAACAGCTCTTATTATTAATAATAATAATAATAATAATAATAATAATAATAACAATAATCTTTATATAGCGCCAACATATTCCGCAGTACTTTACAATTTGAAGCTCTTCTCTGCACCTGCATCTTGTCTACCTGGATGATATTCTAATATTCTCACCAGGTCTGGGGTCAGATCAGGTCCATGTTCGTCAGGTCCTAACCTGCTTCTGTGAGAATCATCTTTACGCCAAGCTTGAAAATGTCTCTTTAGGTGCTCCAGCTTAGCATTCTTAGGCTACATCATTTCTACCCAAGAACTCCAAATGGACCCTGATAAACAGGCTGTCATGCTAAACTGGCCACGTCCCATTGGCCACCAAGCTATCCAGCACTTCTTTGGCTTCGCGAACTACTGCTGGCGACTCATCCTATACTTATCCACACTAGTGGCACCTACAGTTTCATTAACCAAGTAGGGCAGTAACCCTTGGTTGTGGACCTGCAAAGCTAAAAAAGCCTTCTCGCAACTCAAGTCTGTCTTTGCATCAATGGTTGTGCTGCACCATCCTGACTCAGAGCAGCCTTTTAATCTTGAAGTTGACACCTCCTCTGTTGGTGCTGGAGCCACTGTCCCTTCAAAAAATACTAAGGACAGATTTCACCTGGCAGCTTTTTCTCAAACACCTTCTTTCCTGTTGAGAGAAACTACTCCATTGGAGACCATGAGTTGCTGCCCATCAAGTTGGCTCTGGAGGAATGGCGACATCTCCTGGGAGGCACAGTGCATCCTGTAACGATTTACACTGATCACAAGAACCTTGTTCCAAGCTCCAAATCAAACTCAAGCTGTTTTTGGCATACCATCCTCAGACTAATGGCCAGGTAGAGTGGGTGAACCAAGTGCTGGGAAAATTGCTCCTGCATATGTCTATTTAGCTTCCTGATTTCTATACTTCATAAACAATAATTTATCCCAAAATATTGTACTTGCAGTTATTAATTTGCTTTTCCACATGCCTGATAAACTATATTGCTGTATTACTCCATTTTCCTTTGCCTGATACTGAAAGTTGAGTGTGCCATATATACAAGAATAGGAACATCTAGAAAGGCAAACAATTATACTATTGTAACTAGAGAATGTAGATCACTGTGGATGATAAATTAATTCCTCATTGCATACCTCATAGAATTAGTGCAAAGTTGCATGTGCAACAAGTGCATTCAGCAACTCTTTAATAGTCTCTAAAATAGGGAACAGATTACAGGGCCACCTTCTGAAATTCAGTTTTTTTGAATTCTTGTATTCTGTGTATTGATTCCAATTTTGGCAATATCCTGAACATTAAGGCTATGTTCACATGGCTTACACTGGGGCGCATTTCGCCACATATTTCTCGATGTACTGCACTCAAATACGAGCGAAATGCGCCCCAGTCATTACGGTAATCCACAGTTCTCATAGAGAACTATGGGTTACGCCTCCTCTCAAGGTGCATAATACTCAAGGCACAACACATTTGAATGCGCCTAAAGTAGTCTCATCAAATCCACCAGCAATGATATGCACCTAGATTAGGCGCATCAATTATACTATGCAAGGTATACCAGAAGCCAAATTTTTGACAGGTTCATTCAGGCGCACTATACACTCATTTAATGCGTCTTAAAACTGGCATGGCGGTGCCTCTTTTCTGACATGTCATCCTAATTTTATTTTATATTAATTTAAAATTTTAGGAAAATTATTTTATTTAATATAGTTTTATTATTAACATCAGTAAGCATAGTCTGAGCTCTCAGGTATTCCGTGGAGTTTTTTACACTTTTTTACTATGCGGCACAGATAGGCTTCACACCAGGATTACACCTACGATGCACCTTTATGCATGAACTGCAGAAGAACAAGTCCATACATACTGCCGCGTCTACACTGCTTTAAAGCAATTTAGAACTGGAGTCTATGGTCCAAGATTCATACATGTCGCCCTAAATGTGCTTGCAACCCAAGCATAAAGTGATGGTAATATCCTACTTCACCCACCTAGACTACTTCCTTCCAGCAGGGGGCAATCTCATCTATAGAAGTCAAATTGGATTTATTATTTTGGGTGCCCTACAAGATTGAGGTCCCATAAGTATTTCCCTTAAGTCACAATCATTTTCTATCCTTACACCTTATAGACTTCTCTTTTTATTCTTTTAACAGTTTGATTATTTAAAAAAACAAAACAAAAAAAAAACAGTCCAATTAATTTAATTCTGTTACAATTGTGCTACTAATGTAGTTTCCCCTAAATTACTCAGCAGCACAACAATGGGGTGTATCTGTTCCTGTGATCCTATAAGACAAAGATATATTTTAATGAATATAAAGTTCTACATAAATTTTAACTAGAAACTTCATCTCCCCACCACTGTAACTACACTTACTTCTATATGTTTTTATGTTTTCTGCAAGGATTCATTTTGTCTCCCACTCCTTGTTCTTTCATGGTGCTGTATGTTGCTGGTCTTAGCGCAAGGAAACTACAGCTGTAGGTGGCACCATTTTAAAGGTTGTTTTTATTGGACAAGATGACTGGAATTTTATTTTCTTGTGGCTTAAATTTAATTTCTGTGCCATTCTATGCCTTTTTTCTAAACAGGGACGGCTAAGCACCTAGAAGTGGTGCTTTTAGTTTATTCTTGTTCCAGGCCATGGCTTGGATGTTTTCACTTTCTCTAAGTTCATTTAATTGAGTGTTAGGTCATAGCTTCATTTATATAATATTTTCTAGGTCCCTAGGGAGTGTGGACGAGTGTGCAGCAGGTCTCTGAGAATGAAAGGGCCAGCGCACCGGTAACTGGCTAATTGCCAGACACTGACCCTATATATTCTGGGCTCCTCCCCCACTTCCCTGCTGGATCAACAGTGCTCTAAGCCTTAGAGAAAGTGTTCCTGATAGTGTTCTTGTTTTACCATGTTCCATTCCCTTTGCCAACTGTACTACGAGCTTGCCCGATGATTCTGCACCATGCTGCACCTCAGCTTCCACCACAAGCAATTTGCATCAGGTGAAGCAACCTGGTAGTCTCCTGCTGCAGCAAGGCCAACCTGCTTTGCTGCGGGCTCTGGTGAAAGCCTGGAACTACTTTACTAGTGCATCTCAAAAAATTAGAAAATCTTTGACAATTAAAGGGGTTCTCCAGGATTATCTTTTTATTTGCTATATAATGTATTATATTAAACCTTGTAATTAATACTGTAATGAGTCTATACAATATATGGGTTTCTCTATTTGACTTAAATTATTGATATCAATTATCTTTTCAGTGATAATCTAATTCTTTTAAATGCACTAGTAGATTCTGCCCCCTGGCGTGGCGTCTACCACCGCTTGTGGTGGTCCAGAGTATCCAGTTCTACATGGCTGTTACATAAAAAAAATACTTAAGATCATTTATCCACTTGATGGAGAACAATACAAAGATTTGATCGCCCCTCCAAAGGTCCCCTCCGATATGCTAACTGCAAACCTGTAAAAAAACATAGTTCCTTTTAAGGATGACTTTAACCTGAGGAATATCATAGGTTGGTACATTGAACATACCTGAAAGAGAAATTATACTACAGTATACAACTAGTGCTTCAAACCTATAGCCCCATTAAAGAGCCTGTGTGAGATGCTTACCCAGGTTCAAAAGGATGTAGATTCTGAACTTTAGAAGGACAATATCCTCCTTCAGATATATACATTTGGCTACTGTTTACCTCTGCAACTCTGTAGTTATTGCTCTCTCTACAGCTAGAAAGCAAGTATTAAGGCTAAAACCTTGGTCAGGATATAACTCTTATATCTACAACTTATTTCAGGTGAAGAAAACCCTGACTGCAGATCTGCCAAAGGTATAGACAAGTTTGCTTTCAGGACAGGATCACAGTGTCTTCAAAATGAGAATCTTAGAAGAGTTTTCATAGATATAACACAACAGAAGGCAATATTTTTGATGTCAGAGATCAACCAACACAAGCCTGGCATGCCTTCATCAAAGACCCCTTGATGCTGGACATAATTAAGAATGTATTGCCCTGGTTTCCATGTCTGTCCTGGATCCGTCTTTATTTCAGAAAGAGGCAGGTAAATCTACTCCCATGTTTTCTTTGTGCCAAAACTTTCAGGTAGTAAAGATAAATCTTGAAACCATCATAACCATGAAGCCTACTGCCCCATCCTGATCTGTTTGCAACAGAGGGAACACCTCAGGTTATTAGCCATTACACAGGGCAAGCTCATCCATCTCCTATCCTATTCTTTTCATTCCTTATTTTCTCTCTTCATCATACTTCTATAAAATTATTCTCAGCGGTGGTCAAAGACTAAAGACAGGAAATCTCTACTTTTCATAACTCAAAATATTGGCTCATTATAGCAGCTTCAATAGCATCTGTTAAAAAAAGCACTTCAGAGAATTTTGAGATTAATAAGAAAACTCTGATCAATTAAAACTTTAGACAACTTTGGACAATGGTAAACAAGAGTCCATGTTTATCAGGATGGAAAGTCTGTCCTCTGGATATAACTGTGACAGGATTCAGGAATCTCTATTACTTAAAATGCAGAAGAAATCTTGTCTATGACATGAACCATCAGGCACGTACTAGATCAGAATCCTGTATCAGAGAAGTGAAAGATATTGTGGACATAAGCAGAATTAGGAGTGTCTTAATTTTCCTTTCTCCAAAGGGAATTCTGAACATTGTAGTGAATTACCTAAACTCCAGCTCCCAGTACAAGGTGACAGTCCACTAGTGGCGGACTCCTTTTGTATCCACTGGAATCTTATCTGGACATACTACTACTTTTTTACATTTTGTGATGTCAAACACAAAATCAACTCTTTATGATAGCAATCATCAAAGATCCTCATTCTTTTAACTCATAATGAGTGGAGAATTCCCCCATAGACAATCTGGTGTCTCAGGGCACACAGCTCTACTAGAATCTAAGGTGCTCAACCAGTGAAAGACTGGGCCCCAGGTCTACCAAAGTCTGGATTGCTGTAATATCTGCATTCTTGGATATCTGTCTCCTGCAGGACCAGACTGTTAAAAGATTCATAAGAGCTATCCCTAGGCTTAGGCCTAAAGTGATTAAGCATAACTCAGTGGGACCTCTGTTGTATTGAAACAATTGTATCTTCCTCTCTTTTCGTCACTGGACAAAATATATGTGAAATTCCTCGATCTAAAGTTAGCTTTCTTTTTAGCAATTACAGCTGCAAGAAAAAAGTGGATACGCTAACTTCAGCAACCCTCTGAATCCACATTACTTTTTTTTTTTTTCCTGAAAAGGTATTGTGAAAGTTCCTTCAATCTTCCTGGCCTAATGGATCTTCCATACAAACTTCAGATGAATTGGAAACATTGCATTCTCTGGATTTATTTACAACTTTTTGATATATCTAGGGGATCACTGACCAACAAATCACTGCATAAATTCAAATACCCCTTAAAAAAAGCTTTTATTAATTTAGTTAAAACATATATACTTAGACTTACTCCGATTTTTAAAGTGCTCTAATCTAATCTAATCAAAAATTCCTTAAAGGCAAAGGTGCTATTTATCGAATCGTCTTTCCTAGATCTTCACTGTCAGCGGAGGAATCGCCCCGAATAAGGGTGGTTCCACTTTAAGACCATGTTCACACGGCTTAAAATTGGACATATTTCAGTCCGTAATTACGCGCCGGAGTGCGCAAATTACGGCTGGAATACGTCCCAGTCATTACGGTAATCCACAGTTCTCAGGTGCCATGTGTATCAGGATTTTGTCTGATGGTTGTATCTTGTACTACTGAGGCCTGATAAGTATCACTCCTTCTTTTGCCAGGAATATTATTATGTGGTGTTTTATTCCTTATTATTAGGATTGCTAGCTCGTTATACATTGAATGCATGAGAGCTTTGTATTCAGCTTCCATATTGAAGACAAGTTTGTTCGAATTTAGTAAGAGCCCTCTGGGAATTGTAAGTATTATGATAGAAAGCAAGAAAGTGCTTCATTTGGAGGTATTGAAAAGCGGAGTAAGCATTGGCGGGGGCTCTATGGTTAATTCAGAAATCTGGACAAATTTGCCACCTGCCGTCACCTGATTAAGACGTAAAGGAAATAATTTAGAGCTTCCAAAGAAGGAGTGCGGGCCCATACCCGGTGGGAAAATGGGGTTATCAGAAATTGGCATGAGGGACCCGAACCTATCTATGAGGTTATGATATACTCTATGTGAGCAAACCGAGGTTATGTAAAATAAGTATGAAAAATAATATCGCTTCGCAAAAGAAGCAGTCCAGACCCAGGGGAGCGACGCAAGAGATAACGGGGATAAATCATGCGCTATGCGAGTCCAAATTTTCCAGTCATCCCGACATACCAAGTGCAGGACCCGAGCATAACCGGAAGTTAAATAGTATCTCCTACAATCGGGCAGCCCCAGCCCACCCAGACTCTAATACCTGGTTAGTACAATGTAGGAAAGCCTAGGTCGAGCAGATGGCCAGACAAATGATGTAAAAAGGTGCTGCACCCACTTAAAGGAATATAAATTTGGGATATTCGGAATATAAATGGGGATCGTCTGCGTCAGATATAGTATGCGAGGCAGTATTGTCATTTTCAAGATATTGACTCTGCTGAACCAGTAAAAATCACGTTTGGTCCAGGATACCAGGTCCTGAGAGATGAGTCCAAACATGGATTCAAAAATAACAGAGATCTTCGACAGATCTGCAGGGATGGTAATCCCTAAATAGGACAGACCGCTAGAAGGCCACATGAAAGGATAATTTAGCTTAAGTTGGTCTAAAACAGAAGGGGATAAACCAATGTTTAATGCTTCAGACTTTATTTTAAAATGCTTATTTTAAAATTTGACCAGATGCCAAACTTGTTCAGCAAAGACATAAGAGGGGGAGAGAATTGATCAGATCCGTAATATACACCAGAAGATCATCCGCGAATGCGGAGCATTTATATTCGGACCCCTCAATCCTAACCCCTATTATACTCGGGTTATTCCGTATTTCAGAAAGCAAGTTCTCCATAATTAGCACATAAAGGAGGGGAGACAGTGGGCATCCTTGTCGTGTACCGTTACGAATTGAAAAAAGTTCCGAAAAAGTACCATTAATTTTTAGCTTGATTGATAGAGGGCTAAAATTTTAAGAATTAAAGGTAGTTCCCAGCCCCAGATGCCGAAGAGTAGAGATCAAGGAGGGCCAAGAGATCCTGTAAAAGGCTTTCATGGCATCCAGGGATAGACCATCAAGGGGAGTTTACGTGACTGGGCATAATGAATTGGCATAATGAATAACATCTACGGTTTTCAGCGTATTGTCCCACGCCTCCCTGCCCAGGATAAAGCCCACCTGATCGAGGTGTATGAGGTCTGGGAGCACAGAGTTCAATATATTTGCCAAAAGTTTTGCATAGATTTTGAGGTCCACATTTAGCAAAGAGATTGGCGGTAACTACCACACAAAGATGGATCCTTGCCAGGCTTGGGTAGGAGGGCGATATGCGCCATGGTAGAATAAGTGGGGAAGGGGCTGTCCGATGAGACATAATTGAAAGCACGCAATAGTAAGGGGGACAACTCCTCATAAAATATTTTATAAAATTTACCTGTAAATCCATCGGGACCTGGGCTTTTCCCTCCAGGCAGGCCCGAAACAATAGTGGAGTGTTCCTGGGCTGTAAATGGAGATTCAAATTCAGAGAAATCCATGTCAGAATTAACCCGAGGGAGATTAGGGAAGTCCGTTTCCACAACGGTGGCAGTAGAGGATCGAAATTTATACAAATTAGAATAAAAGGAGTGGAATTGTTCGCTAATTTCACCTGTCGTGTGAACCAAATTGCCCTTCACAGATCTAATTTGAGGGATATGGGACTTAGTCATCAAGTGTCTCAGAGGCCTCACCACCATCCTCCCACTCCTGTTACAAATATCCATAAAATCGGCTGCTACCGGCCTGGAGAAATCGCCGCCAAGAGAACTCCAGTAACTGCCTAACCTCTAACCTTGCGGAGAGCAACTCCCGTAACGTCTAAGTTGATAGGGCATGTTTATATTTAAGTTCCAGAAAGGCGACCCTGAAGAGGGCTGCACTCAATTTAGATGCCCTGTCCTTCTTCAACCTCGAGCCATGCCTGATCAGAACCACCCGGACGACACATTTAGCAGCTTCCCACTGAACTATCGGGGAGGATGTGTCGGCCGCGTGATCCTTAAAGTGTGTTTCTTGAAGGCACAAAATCTTGATTCTTTGCTTGGGAAAATGGTAAAGGTTTTGAGACCTCTTGCTAGGGACATTAAGCCCTTGTGCATTGAATGAGGCAAAAGAAATGTCTGACATAATACAGATCAAGGTAAAGGGGAAGAGAAAAAGAAAGAAGAAGAGAGAGAGAAAAAAAGGGGGGGTAGAGGGAAGAAAGTGGAGGGGCAGGAAAAAGTCACGAACTAACAAACAACACACACACACAAAACCAAAAAGCAGGCAAAGAAATAAATCTGCAGCTGATACAAAATTGGTGACTAGTAAAAGTCAGTTGTCCCAAAGGCCTGATAGGGCCTATATTTGGAGTAAACCCTATCGGGGGGAGTAAAAAAATAACAGAACTTAGATATACAAAGCACATACAAGCTCCATTGCTAATAAGGATGAGTGAGTGGCTGGCTAAAGCAAATATTAACCAAGTGTTACACAGAATGGAGAAACCTATCAATGGGATATAAGACACATCCGAGACTGAGGAGGAAACAGTAATATACACATACAATGCAGAAAATGATAGGTTAGTATCAGTGAAAAAAGGCTATGGGACTCGAAGGATACTCATGGGCCTATAGGGACAGCATAATGTCCTCAAGGGGGCTTAGAGTTCGTTGAGGAATCGGTGCGGTGACGACGACACCGATTTCTCCGAGGAGGGAGTCCCTGGGCATTCGACGGTTCCTGTGATGGGGGTCTGCCGACATAAGAGTCCATGGAGCGCCGGGGGAGAACAATGTTCTGAATATCTAGTCCTTTTAGGACAGAGGGGATGTCGTCGGTAGAACGGATAGTAAATGACTTGTCCCTGTCTCGTATATGAAGGGCAAAGGGGAAGCCCCAGTGGTAGGGAACGTTTCTCTCCTGCAGAATAAATAGAAGACATTTCAGGGCTGCCCTCTGGGCCCTCTGAAAGATCCTGAAGTAGAAGTATGGGAGTGTCCTTGTAAAGAATTTTCTGTCGTTGACGGGCATGGTGCAGAATATCGTCTTTCAACTGATAAAAGTGGATCCTGCAAATAACATCTCTCTGCTTTTTGGGATCCAAAGCTGGGGGGAGAAGAGTCCTATGGGCTCTTTCTATTTCTATCGGAGTAGATGAAGCTCTTCAAAGCAAAACATTGAAGATGATTGTAAGGACTGAAGAGATGTCACTGGGTGCAACCGACTCAGGAAGGCCACGAATCCTGATGTTATTGTGCCTACTCCTGTTCTCGAGGTCATCAATATGTTGCTGCAACACAAATATTGAGAAGACTGTTCAGATGTAGACTGCTGCAGAGCTTGGATAGAAAGCGAATTAGATTGATGAGACTGATCCAGAGTAGACACTTTCAAATTTAATGAGGATAGTTCAGAGCGGAAAAGGGAGAACTCCTGTTTGCATTCATTTATGATTTGTCTGGCCAAAGCTGAAATATCGTTCTTGGAGGGCAAGGATTGCACAGATCTATGCAGGTCAGACAGTGTAACTGGTTTATTTTCCTCCACAGCGTTGGGAGATAGTCCCGAGAGATTTTGAGAGACATCGTGGGTTGAATGCATGGAAGGAGATGCAGCGGCATATTGGTGAAGTAAAACTATGGTACCTTCTAGGCTGTTTGGAATAAGCGTCAGAGTATGGTTTGAGGTAAGAGAGGGCAGCGAGTCTGTTTGGTGAGTAGCAAGAGAGACGGTCACCCCAGCAGGATTCCCCGCGGAGGTAGCGTCAGGGCCATCCCAAAAGGATCCATTGGACCATTGTGGGGACGGATTTTCAATTGGAAGAATAGTAGCATGCCACATAGTGTGAGGCGAGGTGTGGTTGCAAACTGAGGAAGGATGATGGTGGTGGCTCCGACAATGATGAGGGTCGCTGTTACATCCTGAAATATGTTGGGGTGGACCCTGTGCAGAGGAGGGCATTGAAACTGGGGTGCCTTGCTGGACAGAGAAAGTATGAGCCCGGTTCTTAAGGTGAGAGTCCTGAGGATAGGGATCAAATTGTCCTATGTCTCCAGGAGGGAGATATGCTGTATTGCCAGAAGCTGAGAGGGACATAGCAGATTCTGTGATAGTTATGGACAGACTGGTGGTGGCAAGTCCCACAGGTGTTTGGGGAATTGGGGGGATAAGACCCACAATCTGGGGGACAGGAGAGTCCAGGAGAGACAAATGGGGGTACCCACAACCCCCAGAGTCTACTGCTGTACCTTGAGTGGTTTTCTGTTGATGAGCTGGTGAGTCAGACCTTCTCAGGGCATCCACTTCGCCTGTCATAGCAGCGCTGCTCCGCCGGGGTGCCTGGACCCCCATTGGTGTCAGGACAGAGAAGTCAGGCGGATCAACTGTATCCGCGGCACCCACTGAAATGCAGCCTGATAGCCGCGGCTTGTGTTGCGGCTGGTAGAAGGAGCCCGGGACCGCGACACGCAGTGAGGAGTTGAGGGCGCCATCTTTACCCTCCACGTGGCGCGGGAGATGCACGGCGTCCCGATCCTCCTGGACCTCCCTTAAGATGGCCGGAACCAGCAGCGGATGAGGTGAGGGTTCCGATTCCTCCTGCAGCCATAAGCCCAGCACTGGAGCAGAATACGGGGCAAACGAGGCAGGGAGCTCGCAGGGGACAAGTCAATGCCATGTTTCTTGGGCTGTCGGCCCACATTGGTGGGACACTCCGGCAGCGGTAAGGGCTGGAAGAAAGCCCCAATGTCGCCCTGTGGAGATGTGGGGCGAGTGGAGGATCTCAGGCCCTTTTTTTAGAAGTTTTCCCCATATTTATAGGAGAAAGCCAGTTTAATACAGCAGTATGAGGAGCTCTGAGACACGCGTCTTCACTGCTCCATGTCCAGGTTACGCCCCCATTCATCTAATTTTATAGTCAGATTAAGATTTTTTGACATAAGAGAGACCTCTTTTGATATAGGAGGAATAATTTGACCGATTATGTTCTGAGGGCAGAACAAGCTAGTGTCAGACATGCTGTTTACAGCACTGTGTCCCTTATTTTGTAAGATGCTGTAGTTTTCGTGTATTTAATGCTCAAATCTGCAGTTTTCAGCCAGAAGAGTAATTCGAAGAATCATTCAAAAAGTCAGTTTTTTTTTCAAACCCTGCCCATCTGAGGATAGCCCCGCCTGCCTCAACTGATAAACCTATTACTTTGAATAAATAGAAACATGTGAATAACTGTCAGTGCGTGGGGCTAGCCTTTGGTGGGCGGGGCTAACACCTACTCATAAATATGATTTGAAGGGTAAATTCTCTAAAGCTGCTGCATCTTACAGAATAAGGGGCACAGTGCTGGGAACAGCATGTCTGTCACTAGCCTGTGCTGCCCTCAGCAAGGGGGGCATAGCCTATGTGACAGGTTCCCTTTAAAGTGAGTTATTAAAAGTTATATTTTAGAAATAAGCCTTTTTTGCTGTAGAAAACGTACCCACCTTTTCCCCGGCACAATTTTTTCCGAGATCCCGGCGATCTGCCCCCCCATTTTGTTTTCCCCGCCCACCACAGGGTCTCATGCTTTTTATAAATAAAGGGGTGTAAACCCTCTTTGTTTTTTTAGTAAAAACCCTTAAAAAAAGGGGATCTTGGGGGCCTCTGGAATAGCAGTGATGGGGGACGAGTAGGTAAGTAGAATATTTTTGGGGTTTTAATAGTTTCCCCCAACGATTTTTTTTTTTTACTGTCAGACAACCACTTTAATTAGATATTGATGCACATACCTTTCAGTCATGCCTACAATTCCTTATTTTTTTTAACATCCTACATTAAAAATAGTTTCCCAATTTTTTACTAATACTATATTATGGGCCCTGATTCTTTAGGACTAACTCCAGAGAAGGTAAGTCCCTTATTTTACACTTTAGAAATTACTTTACCCCATTGTAATATGTGTATCTAAATGGTATTGCAAAGAGACAGGTTGCCCCAGATGACAGAATGGCTGAGATCTAAACTGTTCTGGACTTATAGGGAGTGTTTGGATATGCATGTTACATTCAGGTACAGTTAAAGTAATTCATTATACTTATTATGTCATTTGCTTTTAACTCTTGAAAGGCATGCAATTCACTGTCCTAAACACAAAGAACCCCTCTGGAGGTCTCAGAGGATAAAAGCTATGTACACTGATCAATACAATGTGGGTGGCTGCTATTGAACAAATCTTTCTCCAAAAACAAAAGGCTTAATTTAAAAAAAAAAAATAAAAAGGGGGGGCACAATTGGGGAAGGGGCCAATGTGGCCCCCAGGCCCTTTTTGAGGGACCCAACTTTCTGGTAAAATTTTATCATGTTGGGGCGATATTTTTCCAGAGGTTAAAAAATTTTTTTCACCATTTAAAATATTAATGAAAACTTTTCCCCCACTCCCAAAAGGAAATGGGGGGGGTTTCACCAGTTTAAATTTAAAATTTGGGGGTTTTTTTTTTTTAATTTTTTTTTTTTTTTTTTTGGGGGGATAAAAAATTTGGGGGAATTAAAAAAAAACAATATTTTTTGGGAATGTAAATGGGTATTTTTTTTTTGGGGGGTTTATTTATTGGGGGGGAATTTAATAAAAATTAAGGGGGTTGTGTTTTCCCTGGAGGGAGGGGGGGGAAAAAAAAAACCCGGGGGGGTGGCCCCTAAAAAGGGGGAAAAAAGGCCCCCCGGGTTTTCAAGTCGGGGCTGGGCCCCCGGGGCCCCGGGGGACGCCCGAAAAAAAACCCCGGGGAAACCCAATTCCCCCGGAAAAATTTTTAATTCCCCCCGTAGAACAAAATCCCCAAAAAACCCCCCACTTCCCCCCTTTTTCCCCAAAATTAAAAAAAAAAAAAACAAAACACTTTTTCCTTTCCCAATTTAAAAATTAAAAGGAAAATTCCAAAATTACCCTTTTAAAAAAACCCCCCCCCCCTTTTTTCCAAAACCCTAAATAAAAAAACCATTAAAAACCCATCATTTAACCAAAATAAAAAAGGGGTGTTCAAAAAACTTAAAAATTTTAAAAAGCAAAAACCCATTCACCACCAATCCCCAAAAAGGCCCCAAATCCCTTCTACCTTGGAATATTTCCAAAAAATAGGCCAAAACCCATTTATCTTAAATTTGACACAAATCCCCCCCATAATTTAAAAACAAAAAACCCCCAAAAAACTTTTTAAAATTTTAAACCCACCCCCAAAAAAACCCCCCCCCACCCCTTTTAAATTTAAAAGGTTTTCCCGGGGGAAAATCTGCCCTGTTTATGTCGGGGGCCGGAGCCCCCTCATACATACAATGTAAGTCCGCGCGTCGCCTTTTGGCGCAGTGCGGGTCCGGGCGAGTGCCGCTGCCCTAAAATTCGGCGCCGGAGGAAGCGCACTCAACATGAGGGGAAAAGTCCCTGCGCCTCGCCAGTGTGTGTGGGGCACAGTGCGTGGACATGGGCTCAGTGCGTGACTTAGACGCCGTGCGGGACTGCGCCGAAAACCATTACCGATGCGAGACATCAGTTCCGATGCGAGAAATCATTCCAGATGTCGGTGCAAAGTATGAATCAAAAATCGCCTTTATAAAGGGCCCGTTAAACACATTCTCAGGAAAAGAGCGAACCTAAAAAAAAAAAAATACAATAAAAACAAAATCACTTTCCAATATCCAATTCAAGAATTAGGATATAGGAAATTCCGGGAAATACAGTAATTCAAATTCTGAAAGCAAATTTCTGATTGGTCGGCAAAGCCAGCCAATCAGAATAGGAGCACAGTGAACCATTAAAACCTATCGGAATTTTAGCCCCAATCAGAATCCACGGCGGGATAGTTCAAAAATACGTAAAAATGCTAAAAAGAGCTGTTTGGGGTTAAGCTACCGGGACTTGGCTAGCTCAGCCAATCAGAATAGGAGCGACAGAGATCCATTCAAAGCCTAGGGAGAATTATTGACCATCAGAATAGGGAGCGACAAAGACCCATTCTAGTCTATGGAGAAGTTTAGACCAATCAGAATCCCGGGGGGAAATAATCAAAATACATAAAAAAGACAAAAAAGAGCTGATTGGCTGAGCTAGCGGTGCTTGGCAAATCCCAGCCAATCAGAACGCGAGCTAACTTCTCCCATTATAAGTCTATGGAGAGATGGGCGCACGAAATCTCGGCCCACTCAGCGCCGTGCGGCATGAAGTATTAATAAAAAAAAAATTTTTATTAAATGTAAAACATTATCAGATAAAGAGCAGAACCCTTCTTTACAATAAAGCAGTTAAATACCCAAATAACGCGTTTGTCGCCCGAAAACCAGCGCTACATAGGGAATTGCAATAGAGAGAATCGCCGGAATACAGTAATTCAAATGTTTAAGCTTTTCTCATTGGTCGCAGAAGCCAGCCAATCAGAAAAAGGAGCGACAAAGCCCCATTATATCCTATGGAGAAGTTTGGACCAATCAGAATAGGAGCGACAGTGGCCCAATTTTAAACCTATGAAGGAGTATTAACCAATCAGAATAGGAAAGGACAAAGTCCCATTATATCCATTGGGGAAGTTTGGAACCCAATCATATTCAAAGGCGGGACAGTTCAAAATACAGTAAAAATGCAGAAACGAGCTGATTGGTTGAAGCGGCGGGGCTCGTCCAGCTTAGCCAATCAGAGCGCGAGCTACTTTCTCATAGAGTTCTATGGGGAAAAGAAATTCTGAGCGCGCTTTTGTGATTGGCTAAGTTAAAAGAGGCGCCGTTATTTGTGACCAATGGAGAGCGAGCGACGCTCCTATGGGTTTTCTAATGCAATCTGAAATAAAACTGTACACGGCCGAAATCAAATTATAACACTACAGAAGCTTTTTTCATTTTTTTTTTTTTGTTAGTATCATTATTCACTAAATAAACACCAGTACAATAATATGGCATTCAACCTGTTTCCAACATCTTTTGTACATTTATATCATGATGTCGGGTCAGGTACATGGAGCAGCCTCAGTTGCTAGCTGTTAATTATAGCTGACATCTACTGTCAGCAGTTGGGTTCAGCTATAATCTTGATCCCAAGTGTTTAACCACTTAGATGCATGTTCATGTGACTGTGGCATTGAAGCTATTATGCAGGAGAGAAGCGTCTACCTTCCAATCACATCCTTCGACCGATGCAGAGTACCATTCGGTCATCGTGTGAAGCTGGAGGCCTTATGGATACTCCCAGATCTGCCACAATTAGGCTTCTATTCCACCTTGCCAGAGACAGGGTGTTAAAGGTCATTAAAGTGAGAATATATTTCATATAGTACAAACATTTAAGTGATTCCTTGATTGAAATACAGTAAAAAAATTAATTCAAAATATAATTAAAAACACCCAACTTTTTGCATTGGTTATAAAAATTATTGGCCAAATATATTTGAAAAATGTGTTTCTAGTATTCAGATGAATAGGTGCAGAGTATACACAAATATACATGTAAATTAGCCCTTATAGCTGGTACACACAGGATATATTATTCAACATATATGCAATGCACACCTATAACCACCGACACAGATGCAACATTCAGACACAACAAACAGTCACCCATACAACACATAGAAACCTCCTAAGGATATGTTCACACGGCTTATTTTGCTACATAATTGCTGGCGTATTTCGCCGCGTATTGTGCTTAATAAGCGGAGAAATGCGCCCCGCGATTACTGTAATCCATAGCTCTCATAGAGAACTATGGATTACGCCTCCTCTCCCCACTCGTACACTACGATCGTATTGTACGCGCGGGTAGATAAGTGATATGTCACTTATTCGCGGCGATTAAGCGCAGCAAGTAATGAATGTCTATGGGGACTGATCAGTGCGACTCCCAAATTACCCGGCGTATTGAGACGCCTACTGTACACGCCACAATTATGCCGTGTGAACATACCCTAAGTGTCTTTCTTTTAGAGGGGCAGGCCCTATTTTTAAGACCAGTATCTCTGTCCCTCTCTGCTCTTTAAATGTTCCTCTTTTTCACAAGGGAAAAATATTCGCATTAATAAACTTACTATATTGCTCCATATTCTGTTTGCTTGTCTGATCACAAGTTACATATTATTTCTTCATTTGGTTCAGCTTGGACTTTTAAGATGTCTATATTCAATTGATTTTTATAATAATATTTTGTTAAAAGTTTATTTAAGAATATAGCTATATATTACAAATGTGAGCCATTAGTGTCCCTCTTTTACCATCTAAAATGTTGGGAATGCATACACATAAATAAACCACCTTCTATTAACAGTACACAAGTTAATTCCGTGTTTTTCACTTTGGCGCAGCCCAACTTTGTTCAACGCCCCATCTTGTACTTATATTACCATACAGAAATTTGCTAGTAATTGCAGGTGTATTTCATAGGTGCAAAAACCACCTTTTATTATCCGTATACATTTCAAATAGGTGGTTTTTTTTTTACTTTGGTGAGGACCAGTTTTGTTCATAGAGCCACCTTGTACTTAAATTTGAATACAGAAATTTTGTAGTTACTGTTGCTGTATTTCATTGCTGCAAAAACCACCGTTTGTTATCCGTATAACTTTTAAATAGCTGTATTGTACGTGGTGCGGCCCTAGTTTTTTTCAAAAAGCCACGTTATACGACAATTCTAGCAACTGTTCTCGTTTGTCATTGCTGCAAAAAACGCGATTTTTCATCCGTGTAACTTCTGAATAGTTTTATTGCGCTTGTTGAATCTCAGTTTGGCGCAGATAGTGCACTTTTATGATATTTTGTTGAAAACTATCAATTCCTAGTCCTACTGGGCAGTTGTAAATCCCTGGGACTGAAGAAAGAACACTGTTGATTTTGTCTTACGGTTCTTCCACCAGACCGCATTTCACAGGTATTCGCTAGAATCATTTAATTTTCTAATGCTAGTTGGCTGTAGGAAATTAGAGGGATTTAAGAATAGCTGTGATTTACCATTTTTTAATAAGAGACTTTCAAAAACTCTTCCATACCTTCCTAAATTTTTATCTTTCTGAACATGGAGCGAAATGCAGGTGGTAAGCAAGCAAAGAGGGGGGTAGGACATGGAGATAGAGGTACGAGAGAAGGTGCTCCTTCCAGTGCTTGCGACAACACGCAAGCCAGCGGATCGTCGGTTGCACAACCGTCAGGCCTGTCATCGCTGGGTCAAGGCCCTGTGAATCTCAGTAATGAACAGCGTCGCCAATCTGTTCTTCAGTGGTTAATGCAACCTGCATCCAGCAGTCTTACCTCCTCATCCTTCCAGTCACGGCCACAAATGTCGTCATCAGCATCATCAGCATCAGTCCAACATGAAGCGAAGGCAGTCCAAATGTCAACTCATGTACCCACCACTGTGGATAATCCATTTTCTGAAGACCTCTTTGATGACAAAATGCGGTTGGGTCAGAAGGCATGTTAAAAGATCAAGAGGCCAAAGAGGATGATTTTGTCTGCTCTGACGCCTAGTTACTGATGGCATCCGAGGAGGTGAAGGAAGCCGGTCAATCAGCAAAAATCCCGGGCGGGCGGCAACGCCTGCTAGTGCCTCTTGCTTGTAGCCCGCAGCTCCTGGATGCAGAATGTCAGGACGACCAAGTCACCTGTGTTGATGATGATGATGATGACGACATTGCGGATCCAACATGGTCTTTTCAGCAGAATTTGCTTGCAAGCGCTTCATCACTGGACGAGGAGGAAGACGATGGGGTAGTGTCAGTACGGGTCCCGCCTCAAAAAGGGAGAGGGCGGTCGCAGAAGTCCGCTGAGATGATTCCGCCAGCCACTATCAGCGGAAACACCGCTCCTCGCTTATCGCCGTCGAAAAGGTCCAGGACCTCTCAAGCCTGGGCCTTTTTCGAGCAAGCCTCTGATTCACCCAGCGATGTCATATGCCGCCTTTGCCGTAAACGCATCAGTAGAGGCAAGAATCTTAGGTGTTTAACCACCATCAACATGTCTAGTCACATGCAGCGAATGCATGAGTTGAAATGGAGGCAACACTTGGCCAAAAAAGGCCACACCGATGCCGAGCTTCCAACCACTGTCACACCCTCTGTCTCCACCTCCTCCTCCTCCGCCACCACCAAGCGTTCCTCAGCTGCCCATGTCTCTCAGAGTCATGATCAGGGATCAGCCTCCGCTTCAGCCTCCACCGTCGCCCGAGTACCACCAGCACCACCAGAGACCCATCCTACCCATTCTCCTTCCACCAGTTTGACGACCTGCACGCCGTACAGCGGCCAGTCTAGCAGCCAGCCTTCTGTCTTCCAGGTTTGGGAGCAGAAGAAACACTTTAACCCAAACCATCCCAAAGCCAAAAGCCTGAATGTCGGCATTGCCAGGCTTTTGGCCTTGGAAATGTTGTCTTTCCGTCTGGTGGACACAGATGGGTTCCGCCATGTCATGGCCCTTGCCTGCCCCAAATACCAGATGCCGAGCAGGCATTTCTTTGCCAGAAAAGCCGTCCCTGCCCTGGCCAGCCACGTGTCATCTAAAATTTCAAGCGCGTTGTCTGCATCTGTGTCTGGAAAAGTCCATCTGACCACCGACACATGGACTAGTAAGCACGGCCAAGGCCGCTATATCTCTGTGACAGCTCACTGGGTGAGCTGGGTGGATGTCTCTGGTGGTGACGGTGGCTCGGCGCACGCTCTTCAAAACCGCAGGGATGGTGCAGGGTTCTTTCCCCCAAGGTCCTCTGGTGGCATCACGTGCCCAGAGAAACCAGCGCGTGTTGAAATTAATCTGTATTGGAGACCGTCCACACACAGGTCAGGAGCTGTGAATGGCTCTCCGCAACGAGACTGAGCGATGCCTGGGTGACAAGAACCTTGTGCCAGGCAAGGTGGAGTGCGATAAGGGTCGAAATCTGCTGGCCGCCCTTAAGATCGGTAGGCTGGAGCACATCCCTTGCCTGGCAGATGTATGAACCTTGTCATCCAGAAATTTCTAAAGCGCTAACCGGGTCTGGACTGCCTGCTGAGGAAGGCTCGAGGTCTGAGTTCGCACTTCCGCCGTTCGCACCCTACTTCGTCCCGCCTGGCTGCGTTGCAGCGTCAGCTCGGCCTCCCCGTCAACCGTCTCATTGTTGACGTGGCAACACGCTGGAATTCCACCCTCCACATGCTCCAGCGATTGCGGCAGCAGCGCAATGCCATCACGCAGTACGAAATAACACATGGTCTGACAAGCAGCGGTGCGGACCTCGGGGTGTTGAGCCACCGAGAGTGGAGGCAGGTGAAAGAGCTCTGCACCATCCTTGCCAGTTTTGAAGAAACTCACAGACATAAATCTAATTTTACCTATTTGGGTTAAATTTGTAGCAAAAATTCACAGTGAAGAAAAAAACCCAATTAAAAAATAACTTTTACTTGATATGCCTTAAAAGAATGCCCTCCAAAATGGAGGACCCACAGCAACAAACACCAACATTTGTTCTCCTAGAGAGGAAGAAATGCTGGTTCCTCTAAATCTAAATATCCAATATAATGAAATTGGTCTTAGTTTTACCTCAGAAATCCATGAGAGAGAAATATCATTTTTGGATGTTAAAATCTGGAAGGATGAAGCAGGTAACCTACAAACAACCACCTTTAGGAAACCTACATCAACTAATAATCTACTGAGATGGGAGAGCCACCATCCACCGAGTTTAAAACGAGGTATCCCTAAGGGACAATATCTTAGGATGAGGCATAACTGCTCAAACATTGAAGAATTCTATGCACAATCCAATGACCTAAAGGAACACTTTCTGGATAGGGGTTATCCTTTGCCGATTTTAAAATCGGCCTGTAAATATGCCTTGGAGAAGGATAGAACAGTCCTTCTCAACCCTAGTCCAAAAAGAGACCAAGAGAAATCGATAGTGAGAGTAATTGGGACGTATGATGATTGTAGTGATGAAGTATATAAGATCTTGAGGAAATACTGGGATATATTACGAGCTGACAAGGACTTGGAGGAGTTGTTCCATTTAGACCCTCTGTGACATATCGGAGAGGGAGGTCCCTGCAAGATAGATTAATACATAGTCACTACACCCCTCCATCCAAACCCCAGTCTTGGTTAGAACCTAGACCTATTGGTATGTACAATTGTGGTAAGTGTGTATCATGCCCTTATGTGCAAAAAACCAAGAATTTGTGTGTCAGGTCACAGACAAATCTTCAGGATCCGAGAATTCTTCAATGTTTACTCTAAAGGGGTAGTCTACTCTGCACCTGTCAATGTAAAAAACAGTATGTAGGAAAAACAACCTAGATACATCAAAACTGGGATAGTTGAAAAATTTGGGGGATGTGAGACATCCCCAGAGACAGCCATTGGCCCGTCATGTGTGGGAGTACCACAAGGGGATTATACTTGTCTTTCTGTTGTTTGTATTGAAAAAATCCAGACTTCCTCTAGAAATGGTGACATAGATAAAATTCTCCTCTGTAAGGAGACTGAATGGACGTATAGGCTCAAGACTATGCAACCGGGTGGCCTGAATGAGTTACTGTATTTGGCTGCTTCTTGTAACATTATTTATTACTTAATAAAATCCAAATGAGTTCACTACAGAAATTATTTTCACAATTATGTACGGGGTATAGCCGTATATATCTTTTGTTTATGACAAAGGTGTTTTAACTGTATTTTCTATATCTATATAATATCCTAAGGTATGAAGGTTCACTTTGGTGATCGTGCCAGTGTTGGCTTATGGGGACAGGATTGTCCACCAACACATCTATTCTGATCTTTATTTATCTGATTATGATCCTCAGGTGGCGATGCTTTATGCTTCCCTCTCTATCTATTACACTCATAGTATAGATTGGATGATTTTTATACACAAAGTATGCATATATGTCGCTGTTATTATGTTTTGTATTGGCGCTGGGATTTGCACCGTCGAGTAGCTTTTTGCTCTGAACGGTGTCTGCGCATGTACACCGCCCGCACCTCTGCGCGATGTTATGTGGTGTTAGTGGCGGTAGACGCCTCACTTACCCACCAAAATTGGGCGACCGGCACATCCCAGGTGGGCTATCTGGGAATGAGAGATCTCTACTCTCTCTGCGGGGCTGAATTGGTCTCCGTGAGGGTGGGGGGGGAGGTTACAGGAATTTATGTTTTGTTTTGTGAGAAAACTTCAGGTGGTGTAAACTTTAAAGATCTCCATGGGGAGCATGGATGCATGGCAGTATCGTCCCCCACTGAGGCATCAGACACATCATCAATCTGTAATCTTATTGGATTATCTTGACGGCATTACCACCATTAAGGTATCATTTTCTAAGTATCTTTATCTATTATCTATGTATGCTGTGATTTTAGTCTTGTTGGCTAAATGTTCTCTTGTTACCCCTGATGAACCCTATAGAATTTTTGGGGGAAACGCGTCGGGTCTTGAACAAATCACACGGGTTTTTGAATTAATGATACAACGGAAAATTTTTTTTTTGTTTGTGGGTCTTGAACAAATCACACAGGTTTCTGATCAATGATGCAACAGAACGTTGTTTTTTTTTTCTTGTTTTGTACATGTGACTAAAAAAGAATGATTTTTTTGTGGAAAAGAATTTTTCTCCTAAGTGTCCCATAGCACATATGGGAGTCCTGCTGGTATCCTTTTAGGGAAATGTTTAAGGGGTCTGACCTAGGGTGCGCTCTCAATAGTGGGGCCCGCTTTCCCGTTGGGGCGACAACTCCGCCGAGGGGGCAATTTTTCACCCCTTGGGTCAGTACCACTATATTGGATATTTCGATTTAGAGGAATCAGCATTCTTCCTCTCTAGGAGAACAAATTTTGGTGTTTGTTGCTGTGGGTCCTCCATTTTGGAGGGCATTCTTTAAGGCATATCAAGTAAAAGTTATTTTTTAATTGGGTTTTTTTCTTCACTGTGAATTTTTGCTACCAGTTTTGAAGAAGCCACCAAAATAGTCAGTGCGGACAATGCCCTTGTCAGCATGAGCAATGTTTGGGGATCTTAGTTCTGGAATGACGTTGGACACTCTGAAACATCAGCCCCGCCAGGAGGAGACGGACACAGATGGGGAAAAAGGACCTTTTTCTCTCCATCGTTTCCACAACCCGACAGTTTCACAATTTATCGGTCTTATTAGCTGGTTCGGAGCCCAGGCTATCAAGGCAGCACATCACTCCCCGGGTGCTCACTGAGGCAAGTCGGGGCTGTGTTGAAGCTGTGCCGAGGAACGGGGGGTATTCCAGACCCCGACTTATCGCTCCCTGCCAGAAAGGGGTTGGGCGCAATTTGAGGCGGAGGGGGGAAGATGGGGAAATATTTTGCTAGTCCCCTCGACCCAGAGTTTGGGGAAACAAGGCTCCATCCTCCATGATGCTTGGATGCCCTTTTCCCTCCAACATGACCCCTCGCATTAAGCCTCAAAATGAACAACTTTACTGGGGGGGCCACCCTTCAAATCCCCGGACAAAACAAAACCAGCATTTTCCTTTCCCACCCCCCAAAATAGAGAGTAAAATGCGGGAAATGGAGACCTTGCTGATTGACAACGGGGAACATCTTTTTCTCGCTTCACGTTCTCAAATGCAGGGGGAAACAACTCGTGACGTGAGAGCAGGAGAGTCCCAAGTAGCCGCAGCGGCACAGCACAGCAATGTGGCGAACCCCAAAGGGGTGACCTCTGGCAATCTTTTTTACCCCCCTCACCAACGCGTAAGCGGGCCCACAACAACACACAGAGACCAGCTCAGATCAGTGCACGACTACGCGTCCAACACCAAGTTTTTGATGTGTTCCAGACCCAATTGACTTGGGGGTGTCCCAAAATGGATGAAGGGCCCCCAGCTCGCTCGCCAAACGCCATAAGGGTTGTCCTGCCCCGCCAGCTCTATCGAGCGGACCTTCAGACGCTGGAGGAGTCATTACAGACAAACGCATCCGGCTTTCCACAGAAAATTGGATCATTTGATTTTCATCAAGATGAATAGGCAGGGATTTCGATGAGTTGTGGCCCCAAATTGCCAAGGTCCCCGGATTAGTTCCCGGGGCTACTTCACATTCCCTTCAAACAAAATGGTCCTCTTGAAAAAGGTTTTTTAAATGATCATTTCTCCTGCAATTTTTTTTTCCAGTTCCCAAAAGATCATTTTGCTGTTTTGCGGTGGGAACTGTAAAAGACACCAAGGTTTCAGACAAAACCGATTCCATTTATTCATTTTTCTTAGAATTTTTTTCATTGTCAATGGTTTTTTTAGTCATGTTTGCTGTGAGATATACAATAACATGGCCTTTGAACAGAAATGTGGGTTTTAAGGGAATTTTTTTCCCCCCACAATTTTTAACATGGGTGGAAGTCATTTATAATTTTTTTGTCATGCTGCTTTGAAATGCAGCAATACTAAGGGCCCATTTTAAAAAATTTTGTTCTAAAAAGACATTTGTTTCTTCACAAAAGTCAAGAGTCTTTTAAGGGTCATGTTTGAATTTTTGGGGGGATTTTGCCTTTTAAAAGCAGCTATACTACATCCTATTCAAAAAAATGTTGTTTCTAACAACATTTGTTCTTCAAAAATTGCAAAAGTGGGTCAAGTCATTTTTTTAATTTTTGGGGGGATTTTGCTTTTAAATGCACTATACTACAGGGCCTATTCAAAAAAATTGGTTTCTAACAGACATTTGTTCTTCACAATTGTCAAAAAGGGCTCAAGGGTGATGGGGCTGTCAAAAACAGAATATGGACCTTTAATGGGCACTAATTTCAAAATGACTTTTTTTTTCAAGATCTTTAAAAAAAGCTAGCAATTCCTGTATTGGGGACAAACCCCTTTAATACAATTAAAAAAAAGAGAAAAAAAGCGGGGGGGATTCCATCCATTTTTTAAAAAAATGTTTTTTTAGAATTTAAAATACTAAAAAACTTTCAGTACAAAATAGCTGATACAAAATTTTCCCCTGAATTGTACAAGGGAGGTACAGGAAGACTTTTAAAAGATGAGGTTTCCCAGGACAGGATATCAATGTCCATTTTAACAAAATTTTGGGTTTAAAACCCTTTTTCCGACCTTTTTAATCTGTGGGGTTTAGACAGGTTAATGGGCATACTGCGGTCCAGGACAGGTATAGTTAATGTCCATGAAATTAAAATGGGGGTTTTAAAAACCCTTTTTCCCGGGACTTTTTAAACTGTGGGGCATGCAGTTTGGGCTCATGCGTTGGGGTCAGGACAGGGGAAATCATGTCCGGGAAAATAAAATGGTGGTTTTTAAATACTCCTTTTTTTTGGCACTTTTTAAAACTGGGGGGCATGCAGGTTTGGGGCTCAGCTGTGGCCCAGGGCAGGTAAACAATTCCCGTTTTAACTAAAATGGTGGTTGACAGACTCCTTTTTTTGGCACTTTTAAATCTTTGGGCATGCAGGTTTGGGGCCCATGCTGGGGCCCCGGCGGGTATAGCAATGCCCCCATGAAACTAAAATGGTTTTGAAAGACCCTTTTTTTTTTCGGGCACTTTTTAATCTGTGGGTCGACAGGTTTAAGGTCATACTGGGGTCCGGACAGGCTAGTCAATGTCCTTCAACAAAAATGGGGGTTTTCAAAGACCCTTTTTCAGGCACTTTTTAATCTGGGGTTCAATGGGGTTTAAGGGCAGCGGGTTCCCAGGACAGGAAGTTAATGTCCATCAATAAAATGGTTCAAATCATACGCCTTCGGAAATTTTTTTAATTTGGGGGTTCATGCGGGTTTTAAGGTCATGCTGTGGTACAAACAGGGATAAATGAATGGTCGTGACTTTTTTTACCTACAAGTGTTTGCCTAAGATGGGAGCACATATCCAGTTTTTCTGTGGGATTTTAAAATTTCCCGCTTCTCCAGCCTGTTTGGTGTAAGAATGAAGGTGTGTTCCTCTCCCATAGACTTTAATGGTCACGGCGATAATCTACACGACTATCGAAATCGTCTGATAATTTGCCGTATCGACTATCGACCCGATGACGATAGTCAACGTAATCGCTCATCACTAGTCCTTTAGTAAAACTATGCAAAATCATGGAATAACATCAACATTTCATTGGAGGTTTTTGTAGAATTATTTTTTTATTCCGACATTTTTTACTTGCATTTGTTTTCCAGAAATAACACTGTTCTTTGCAGTGTCTTTCATTTAAAATATATATATCTGGCCTGATATTAGCTGAAAGCCAATAGTGAAACATTATATGCTTGAAAAAAGACTGTGGTATCCCTGTTGCCACAAAAAATCCATATTAAACTATTTTCAAATATTTTAGTATTTACAGTGATCTGTAATAGACTTAGTAGAAAAAAAAACAGAAATAGTTTTTTTTCTACTGCATTTCCCCCATAATCAAAATTAATATGATGTAAATACTAATTTGCATAAATACAAAATGCCACCTGAAACAACTACTACTTCACTCTCAAAAATAAAGACCGCATACTGATAGTTTGACATAAAAAAGGTTATGCAACCAAAATGTGAAAAGCCCCCCAAAAATTTTTAAATAATCTTCTATATGTAACCAAATACAGCACCCAAGTAAAATGGTTAAATTTCAAATATTGAGCAATGCAGCTGCACCTCTCACTCTTAGTTCATTTTTTTGTGCTCTTCAGTAAAAAAGACTGTCTTTTAAAACAGTGGCAGAAATCTGGAAAATGTCCCATGTGAACATTGAAACAAGGGTATTATTGGTTTCTTGCAGAGGCCCCATTTTATATTGTATGAGGCAGATTGCACTTTGATAGATAGTTGGAAGTAGGGGTGTAACTTGCATTTATTTGGCTCAAGAGCAAAATTAGATAGGTCTTCACCATAAAGAGACAGGAAGCTGAAACAGAAGCATAAGTAGCAATCATTTCAAGGCATGGATATTAGTGGCGTACATCAGTGCCCCCTCAAAAACTGTCATAGCCCTGTTCTATATATGTATGAACAATCGAACACCAAAATTTGCAAAAGACATGGCACTTTTTAATGTGCCAAAGATATGCTACGCTATGCAATGCATAGCACACGCCAGATTTATGAACCCATATATGACAGGTTCATACATACTGTCGCATTCTCCTCTCCTCAATATCGATTTAGAACTGATGTGTTGTGCCAAGTTTAAAACATGTCGCCCTTGGATTTTAAATTGTACACTAATATCATACTATCCAAATTTCCACTGTTTGATGAGTAGGATATGTCTGCAATAATGTAAAGTACCAGTAATTATTATAATAATTCAGGACTCCCAAGACATTGGTTTATGTTTTTTTTTGGGTGTATGAAATAAGGCAGCACATTGTGGCACTATTGCCCAAGGGCCAAATTAAACCAGGATCTGGTCATGGGTGGAGTGGATTTGCACTGTTGCAACGGCTTCCTCAAGCTGGGGAGTCCTCAGTAAAGGGGTGGTAGTATTTAAAGGATGGATTTAAGAATTATGACAATGAGAAAACTTTTTATCTTTTTCCTATTTATCTTATGTTCTACATATGCCTAGTATTGGTGAAGTTTGAAGATCTTGACCCCCAGGCAGGTACTCTATCTGTTCTTTTACTGTAAAATTATAACTTATATTGCCTTTGCTCTATGCATGGAAGCTTTTGGACAGTATGAGCATGGGCGTAACTTTAGCCATGGAAGCCACAACGATTGCTATGTGGCCGAAAGGTTGAGATGCTATTTCTGAGTGGGCTATTTCAGATGCTGTTTCTATCTCAGTGTGTGGTACCACCATAACTCCTAGGCAGCAGGCCCACTGTCTTGTGGTTATTCTAGATTCTGGTCTGTCTTTCACCCCCTATATCCAACCACTTGCCCGCTCCTTTCACCTGCACCTCAAGAACATCTCCAGAATCCGTCCTTTTCTCACTGTGGAAACAACTCAAATCCTGAAATGCCCACTCTGATCATGTGTGATTTCAACATCCCCACTGATGACCCCACTTCTCAGTTCCTTTCACTAACCTCTTCTCTTGGCCTCTCACAATTTACAGATTATCCCACTCACAAGGATGGGAACTCTCTTGATCTGGTCTTCTGTCGTCTCTCATCAATTTCTAACCACTAATTCTCCTTATGTGCTCTCTGATCATAACCTTATCTTCCTATCACTAATTCTCAGTCTTCTCTGGACTCATCTGCCCATCACCCATTCAGAAATATCCACTTCATCAGCACTCAGGAACTCATAGACACCATGAAGTGCTCACTGCCCCCAATCTCCTTCCTCTCCTGTCCTGACCTAGCTGGCAAACAATATAACGAAACTCTCTCAACCACCCTGGACATATCGGCACCACTCACACACTGCACCACCAGAGTCAGACGCCAGCAGTCTTGGCACACGCCTCAGACTCGCTTTCTGCGGCGATGTTCCAAGTCTGCTGAATGTCTGTGGAGAAAGTAAAAGATACCTGTAGACTTTCTAAACTGTTAATTCATGCTCAGGACTTACCACACTGCCCTTCACCATGCCAAACAAGATTATTTCACCTCCCTTATCTCAACATTACACAACAACCCAAAACAACTGTTTGACACTTTCCACTCCCTCCTCCGATCTAAAGCTCAGGTCACTAACCTCTGCGCTGAAAACCTGGCCACTCACTTCAAAGACAAAATCGACAATATCTGGCAAAACATTGCATCTCAATCCTCAAGTAAAACCAATCCTGTCCCTTCCTGCACGTCCTCTAGTCTGCTCTCAGCTCTTGACCCAACGACAGAGGAGGAAGTATCCAGGCTTCTCTTGTCTACACACCCCACCACCTGCTCTAGTGACGCCATTCCCTCCCACCTTGTCCAGTCCATTTATCCCACTGTCCTCTCTCACCTAACTACAATCTTCAACCTCTCTCTCTATTGGGATCTTTCCATTTCCATCTTCGTTTAAACATGCCGTTATAACCCCTTTACTAAAAAAGCCCACTCTGGACCCATCCTGTGCTGCCAACTACTGACCAGTCCCTAACCTTCCCTACATCTCTAAACTCCTCCTGGAACTCTTGGTCTACTCACGCCTAATCCGCTATCTCTCTGATAACTCTCTTCTCGATCCTTTACAATCAGGTTTCCGTACTTTATACTCCACAGAAACTACTCTAGCTAAAGTGTCTAATGATCTCCTCACTGCTAAATCTCAGGGCAAATACTCATTGTTGGTTCTTCTGGATCTTTCTGCAGCATTTGACACTGTTGATCACCATCTTCTCCTCAGCATGCTCCATGCCATTGGCATCCAGGACACAACTTTCTCCTGATTCTCGTCCTACCTCTCTGACTGCTCCTTCAGTGTCTCATTTGCAGGTTCTACTTCTTCTCCTCTCCCTCTTGTTGTTGGGGTTCCTCAGGGATTGGTTCTTGGTCTTCTCCTCTTTTCAATCTATACAGCCCCCATTGGCCAAACCATCTGCAGATTTTGTTTCCAGTACCATCTCTACGCTGATGACACTCAACTATACACTTTCTCCCGAGACATCACTCCTGCCCTGCTACAAAACACCACTGACTTGTCTGTCCTCTGTCTCGGATATAATGTCCTCTCTCCATATGAAACTAAACTTCACTAAAACCGAACTTCTTGTCTTTCTGCTATCTTCTAACCAACCCTACTTTGCCATTTTTGTCTCAGCGTGTGGTACCAAGATAACTCCTAGGCAGCAGGCCAACTGTCTTTAAGGTTATACTAGACCCTGAGCTATCCTTCACCCCCTATATCCAATCCCCCCGCTCTGGTCACTGTCACTTCAAGAACATTTTCCGAATCCCTCCGTTTCTCACTGTGGAAACAACTCAAACTCATTGTGGCTCTTATTCTTTCTCGTCTTGATTACTGTAACTCCTTGCTTATCGGTCTCCCTCTCTGCAAACTCTCCCCTCTCTAATCTGTCCTGAATGCTCATCTTTCTTTCCAGCCACTTGCTGATGCCTCTACTCTGTGTCAGTCACTGCACTGGTTGCCCATTCAATACAGGATACAAAATAAACTCATCATTCTCACCCATAAAGCTCTCCACAGTACTGCATCTCCTACATCTCTTCCCTCATGTCTGTGTACCACCCTACGCGCTCTCTCCGCTCTGCTGTGAATATCAAACTACAGACCACAATCATCTGAACCTCCCATGCCTGTCTTCAAGATTTCATACGTGCTGCTCCAGTTCTCTGGAACATCCTACCACGTACCATCAGGCATGTATCATCGTTTTAAGAGTGCCCTGAAAATACATCTCTTTAGGCAGGCCTACCAAGATCCCTATTAAAAATCCCCTACCTTCTATCACACACACTTCTGTCACTCCCTACACTAGGGCACCCACAGGCACTTATCTGTATATAGATGTACTGTCAGGGTGGCAGGTTCACCCAATTTTTATGTAAACCAAACCATATTTATGAAACATGGCTGGACCATTGTAAACTTAGCTCTTCTCACCCTTTGTCTCCCCCATACACCCTTTAATTTTGTAAGCTCTTGATAGCAGGGCCCTCACACTCTGTGTCTTATCTGTAAGTAGGTTTTATTGTGTAATGTCTGTCTTTTTGTCTGCAATTATACCCTCTAAATTGTAAAGTGCTGCTGCGAATTTGTTGGCACTATATAAATAAATTTTATTATTATTATGGCCCATTCAGGTACAATAGCATTGTTCCTTTTTGTAGGGAACAAGCAGTTGGTGGCTTTCTGTTATTTAACAAAATTATTTGCATTCCCAGATACATAACAGTATTATTTTTACCTTTAATTATTACTACTCATGTTGCTATTTTAGTTTATTGTCATTGGTGGGAACCCTTCTCATTTTGCTTTGGGCCCTATGAATTATAGTTAGGCCTGTAAATATGAGCCACCCAGAGGTAGGTATGACATGTTAAATCATAAACTTATAAGGACCTATCTACCCTTTCTGTCCTACATTTGGCACCCAAATTTATATATTGATAAGATATTTCCACAGAATGCTAAAATACTGTATTATTATTATTATTATTATTATTATTATTATTATTATTATTATATTTAATTGTCATGCACCACAGATCATGTTGCAAAACAGCTCTGGTCCAACAAGGCATGAACCCTTCAAGACCTCTGACGATGTACTGGGATTTCTGGAACAATATCATTATTGAATATCCTTTTGGTCCTATAATATACTTTTAAATTTATTTATTTTTTTTACATCTTGAATACACCAGTTAAGCACTAACTAGGGTCAATACAGAAATGACTAATTATCAAGTAGGTGTTCATTGTACAATGTCCAGCTGGGGTCCAGAGGAAATGATTCAGCTATACAAAACATAAGCAAGTGTTCACTTTTCCATTGCATTTATCATCATCATTGTATTTTTAGGACATAAAATCAATATCATCTAATAGTTTTATTGTGAATCAGCTCATAAGACATATACCCTAGAGGCAACTGATTGACTTTAAAATCAGCATTGATTGGGACTGTCTTCTCCTGGACCTTTGAATTATTGGGTTATAGCCAAACGGATCATTAGGTATAGGGCCTACATTGTTGTGTCTTTTGCCTTTAACAATTAATTAACAACATAAGGGTATTAAAGATCATGACATAAAGGGTATGTTCACACGGCTTATTTTGGCGTACATTTTGCCGTGTATTTCACGGCGTATTGCGCGTTATCCGCAGCTAAATGCGTGCCGCAATTACGGTAATCCATAGCTCTCATAAAGAGCTATGGGTTACGTGTCTTCCCTTCGTGCGTACAATACGATTGTTTTGTACGCGCGGGGGGATAAGTGACATGTCAATTGTTAGCGGCGAATACGCGCCACTGACAATGAATGTCTATGGGGCCTGTGCCCGGCCACCCTGCCCGTGCTTTGGTTAGATGCGCTGATCAGTGCGTCGCTCCAAAACACCCGGCGTATTGCGGCGTGTACTATATGCGCCACAATACACACTGTGAACATACCCAAAGAAAAAAAGACTATTAATAACCTTAAAAACAAGGGTTCAGATTTGCAGTGATATTGTTTCATTGACATTTTTGCCAGACTTGTTAAATAAAAACTTTTACCATTGAAAAGGTGCTATGTTATCTTATGTTTCAAAATTCATAACCCTTGATTAACATATTACTATATGTATTTCTGCTCCAGCTAGGTTTATTGTCACAATTTACAGATATGTATCTATTTTTTCTTACCTGAAAAATTATCATCTTGGGACTCTTTGGGTCTTTTCTCCCCGATACTAGTTGTTAGTCATTTAGGACATGTATGAAAACTAGCACAGACTAGACAGTCGTACTTCTCAGTAGGTTAATGTAGCGTTCATCAGTATGTATTAAAGTGTCTCATAGCACTTTATAAATGTGTCCCGCTGTGAGACAAAAACATGTGCCAAAATGTGCAGCTAAATTTGTCTCGCCAGTTTGAAATTGGCATGGATAGTCCAATACTTTTGCTCCACATTTTGTTAAGACACATTCATAAATGTGTCTAATCTTATAAACGTCCCCTAAGAATTGTAGCAGACAAAAATGGCAACCTTTTAAAAATATGTTGGATAGGGGTAACAAAAGTTTTTTCTGCGCAAATCATGCCCGAACACTGGCACTGCGCCACTCATTCATGTAGCCCTTAGTGTTGCCATTGTAGCCTTATGTTATGTATGTAAACCCCCTGGAATTAATGCCATTTTAACCTCTCAACCCACCATGACATGTTAGTATGTCATGGCAGTACAGGAGTATGGAACAGGCTCACTTGTTAGATACCTGACACCTGCCGCTAATAGCAGAGATCAGAGCCGACTCTGATCTCTTATGGTAAACCCCTTAGATACTGTGGTGGTCTCAGTCATGGAGTCTAAGTGAATGAGAAACAATGCTGCTGTAGGTAGTTAGGGCCCTCTTCAGGTATGCTGGAGGTAGTTAGGGCCTCCTTTAAATAGCAGCCGAATTAGGGTGTATATGCTAAAATATAACTTTTAATATATCCTTTTAAAACAATCAACAGTTCAAACATACCATCAGACAGCACAAACAATAACATATATTGATCTGAGGTTGTATGCAGGAGTGTTGGTCAAGAAAGGGATGACCTGAAGTCAAGGGGCCTGGTAAAATCCCTACGTGTTCCTACTTGACCTGTGAGGCCCTAAAGGAGAAATGCAGGATAGCCGCACCAAAAAGGACGACCCTGCTCGGAACCTGCCCCTATTGCACACTCACCACTACACTTACCCTCACAACAGTACAGTGTCCCAATATGTTTCACATTGCCAATATTCTTCAGTGGACAGGTGTGGCAAATGAACATACCCAAAATGAAGAAAAACCCCACACAAATTTTAAATATATTGGTGGCCCTAAGATGGATGTGCCACAAAGTAAATAGGAAAGCAATAGAAACACTGCCAAAACAGGGCCTCTGGTTTGGACCCTTATATATACCAAGCAATGCCACCAATAAATATTGTAATGCCCCTATAAAGTAAGACTCTGGTTAGACTTACCCTTATATGACACAGGGACCCCTAATGGGCTGACCATAGGTAAGGTGTCTGACAGGGCAATCGGCTGCAGGTAGTTAGGGCCCCCTTAAGATAGTCTGCTGGTAGTTAGGGCCCCCTTTAGATAGTATGCAGGTAGTTTGGGCCCCTTTAGATAGTATACAGGTAGTTAGGGCCCCCTTTAGATAGTATGCTGGTAGTTATGGCCCCTTTAGATAATATACAGGTAGTTAGGGCCCCCTTTAGATAGTATGCTGGTAGTTATGGCCCCCTTTAGATAGTATGCAGGTAGTTAGGGCCCCATTAGTTAGTATGCAGGTAGTTTTTGCCCCCTTTAGGTAGTATTCAGGTAGTTATTGCCCCCTTTAGCTAATATGCCCGTAGTTAGGGCCCCTTTTAGGTAGTATGCAGGTTGTTAGGGCCCCCTTTAGATAGTATGCTGGTAGTTAGGGCCCCCTTTAAGTAGTATGCAGGTAGTTATTGCCCCACTTTAGATAGTATGCAGGTAGTTAGGGCCCCCTTTAGATAATATACAGGTAGTTAGGGCCCCCTTTAGATAGTATGCTGGTAGTTATGGCCCCCTTTAGATAGTATGACGGTAGTTGGGGCCCCTTTAGGTAGTATGCAGGTAGTTTATGCCCCCTTTAGGTAGTATTCAGGTAGTTATTGCCCCCTTTAGCTAATATGCCCGTAGTTAGGGTCTCTTTTAGGTAGTATGCAGGTAGTTAGGACCCCCTTTAGATAGTATGCTGGTAGTTAGGGCCCCCTTTAAGTAGTATGCAGGTAGTTATTGCCCCACTTTAGATAGTATGCAGGTAGTTAGGGGCCCCTTTAGGTAGTATACAGGTAGTTAGGGCCCCCTTTAGGTAGTATACAGGTATTTATGGCTCCCTTTAAATAGTATGCCGGCAGTTATCAGAGCATGGTATAGTAGCACATTAAATGGGTTTTGCCACCATGTAATGTTGACGTGGGAACCTCCAAAATGGGTATTTAATCACTTTTCTAAATATATGTGATTACAAAAAGTGAAAACTCTGAGAGCTGCAGCATTTCTCAACCCCCCTTGGTTACCACAAAGCTTCCCCTAGTCACGACCCAGGAGCTGAAAGGCCGCGCTTGCATGAATCACTTCTTATCTGATGACAGGCAGAATGAATGGTCTTTTAAGGCACCGGGTAGCAATATGTTTTCTTTTGTATACAGAATAACTAGCTGTAGTGTTATTAGATCCCTGCTTTATCTGATGAAGAAGCTTTCAATCTGCTGTTTAGAATAGGTGTTCTCTTTTGTATACAGAATTCACAAGTTATAGTTTGATTATTTGAGTGAACATGTCACAGGATCCCCTTATGCAGGCTCTGTGCTCTTTCTGTGTGTGTCCGTGTGCGTCTCTGTCTCTTGCTGCGTGATTTGTTTACATTACATAAGCTTCTTAGCAGATAAGGTTTCTCCTGACAGTGCCGTCTGAGGCTCTGTGTCTTGCTGTATTGAATCCACTGTTGTACTGTTTATTAGTTCACTTAAGTTTTGAGACGCTCCCTTTGGATTCCTCACTCCCGCATCCCCTCTCCCTCTCTCCACTGCAGCTTCATGACTCAGCGTGATTTGTTTACATCTTGCTCTCATACTGAATGGAGGTCAGTACTTGGTCTGGTGGCAAATCCCCTTTAAGGCCACACAACTTTTTATTTCAGAGCCATTTGGTCTTCATGCGCTATCATCCATGCATTTCTGAATTACTATGGATTCCACATAACTGTATGAGATCCATCCAGGATCTCTATGTTTTTTAAAAAAAATGCATTACTGTGTAAAAGGAAAAAAATGCTTGAAAGTAAGAATGCTTTCCAATACAAAAGTGTTTATAGCTTATTTTCACCAATTAAAAGACAAAGGGCAACATGTATAAAAACTGCCTAGGTCTATGGGTATGTTCATACGACATAATTGTAGGGCAAATTTTAACGCATAATTGCTCCGTCCTCTCTGACGCATACTGAACATCCGGGTGAAAGAAGTGACATGTAACTTTTTCCCCGGCGTTTACGCAGAGGTAATAGTGGAGCTGAATGGGGTTGCCCCCCCCCACTCCCACGCCGCCTCCCTGGCCAGCGTGTACTTCTAAAACATCTGGTGTAATGTGGCGCATACAGTACGCGTAGAGTACGCGCCGCAATACGCCGTGTGAACATACCCTAAGACTTTCTTGTTGTCCATAGCAACCAATCAGAGCTTCCCTTTCATTTCATATAGTACTCTGAAAAACTGAAAGGGGAGCTCTGATTGGTTGCTATGGGAATCTTAGACCTAGACAGTTTTTATACATGTTCCCCAAAGTGAATGAACAAAGGAGACCTCAAAGTCAAATCAATACTTGCTGACACCATCCTTTGTCTTGGGAGTCCTGTAAGTGATGATATGGCCTCCATAGAGCCCTGATTTTAACATCATCCAGTCTATTTCATATTAAAGAGATAGAAGTAAGTGAGAAAGCCTATATCAATAAAAGAGCTGTGGTTACTTCTCCAAAATGTTTGGAACAATCTCTTGGGTGAGTTGCTTCAAAACTGTATACAGAAGTATCTTGAAGAATTGATGCTGTTTTGAAGGCAAAGGGTGGTCACACCAAACAATGTACTGTATTGTATATATCAATGCAAACTAAAAACATGATGAGCTAGTCAACCAGAGTGGGCCTGTAATGAGTTTTAGTTATTTTTTTTTGGGAGCATTACTTTACATTTTGTAATACCTTTTTAATACTGACCAAAAATTAATCTTGATGTACCTAATGAAATGCATGTTGCACTATTTGTACACCAATGTTATATAATGGTCATTACAGAAAAATAATTATTGTAACATTTTTAAAGACAAAAACGTCATTGACAACAGCACCAACTTAGAAGGATTTTTCCCCCTTAACATGTTTAGTGACATCATTCATTTCTGTGATCAAAACACTGATCAGTGAGGATCCTTCTCCTGGCACTCTCCAGAAACAAAAGCTGTAACACCTCCTTTTGCCATTAACTACCAGGCTTCTGTACAGAAAACTGTATAGAGAACTGGTCAAGTAAATCAGGCTATGCTGAGGTACCTATTCAGCACAAAAGTGGGAGTGACACTGTACAGGAAAGCAATGCCCTGCCATAACGTTCTAGTGATTGATAAAGATTTTATTGATTGAAGGTCCGCTGATGAGAAAATATGACACATTCTAATTGCACTATAATTAGTAAATAGCATTGTATAATTAGCTTAGAAATGCCTTTTAATATGAAGTTTACATATCTAAAAAGGAAATAAAATGTGTCACATTTGTTGTAATTTGTTGTCACATTTGTTGTCAATACCTGTGGAGCCAGTATGCACAATACACCCCTAAATAAATTCCCTGAGTGGTGTTGATTCCACCTGTATTGGTACTTTGGGGGATTTCCAAATGTGCTATGACACCCACCAATATATGGATTTTAAAAGCCAAATAGTGCTCCCTTTCTTGTGTACCCTACCATGCACCCAAACAGCAATTTACACCCAAATATATGATATTACCGTGCTTGGAAGAAATGAGTATGAATATGACACTTTAAGATGCTCTTTCTTCAGCATTTCATGGGAAAATAAAAAAAAATAGCTAAAACTCTATATAATTAGGGAAATGTAATTTATTTATTTTTATGGCCCAACACAAAAAAAAATCTATAAAACACTTGTGTGGTTACTATACTCACTACACCTCGGGATATATTCCTTAAAGGATGTGGTTTCCAAAATGAGGTCTTTTAGGGATATTTATTACATTTTAAAACCTTAAGATGTCTGCAAAGCTGAAATGGTGCCTGGCAAAATCCTAATGAAAGTGAGACCCTATAATCCAGTAGGTGCTCATCCAATACTGATCCTGTGCTTTATTCAAAAAGCGCACTAAGGCCACATTTTGGATGTTTATAAGACTAACATTTACTTTGCTCCAGTAAAAAATGGATAAGAATTGAAAATCATTAAAAAAAAAAAAAAAAAAATCTCACATTGACTTTGATTTAATTTCTTTAAAAAACAAAGGGGGCTAAAAATTTTTGGAAAATCCCGGTTTAAAGTACTTTGAGGTTATTTTTTTTAAAAGGGGGTGATTTAAAGGAGTGTCAAAAAAAGGGCTCCTCAAAACCCAATCAAAAGTGAACTGGCCCCTTTAAAAAAATCTGGATTGAAAATTTTCATGAAAACTTTACAATTTGCTCCAAAATTTAAAAAAGCCTACTAAACCCTTTAAGAAAAAAAGGATGTTTTAAAAATGAGGGTCAACTTTAAAGTCCCCATATGATAAAATGTTATTATTGACTTTTTTTTTTGTATTACAATCTCTTTTAACCTTACCCTTTTTAACATTTTTCAAAATTTTTCATAATTTTGGAAAAATTTTTTCCCAAAAAATAAACAAGGACTTTTTATAAGCCAACTTTATTAAAAATTTAAAACCCCCCCTTTGTCACTAGAAAACAATCTTCAAATCACATGAATAGGTGAAAGCATTAAAAAGTTATTCCCATATAAAATGACACATGTAAGATTTGAAAAATAGGGCTTAGCCCTCAAGCCCAAAACAGGCATAGACCTGTTGGGGTTAAAGGGATTGTCCACTTTTTATTATTTTTATTTATTACGCATAACTTTAAAAAAATCATTTCCCAAATTTGGTAATATCCCGGGGTGGGAAAAAATTCTGTGCTATACCTCAAGTCCCCTTATTTTAAAAAAAAAAGGGAAAATTCATGTTCCCAAACCACAGTAATGGGGTTTAATAAGGTAACGGGATGGATAAAAAATGGCGTCAGTCAAGTGACCTCCTGACATTTAGTTGGCGGCAGGGTCACATGGTATCTATGAGGGAAAATGAAGAATAAAGGTGGGAAAAAATTACATTAAAAAAGGTAATTTCAACAACCTCTTCCCCGTTTTGTATTTGCTTGTTAAACTGGTGTGTTCCCGTAGGGAATTTTCATGTTGCTAATAAAATTAAATATAAAAAAACCCCAAAAAAAACACATAAAATTGTCTAGGGCAGAGGAAACCCAAAAAATCTTAAAAAACTGAAGGGCAAAGATGAGAGAGAAGTACTCTCCCCAGACACTGACAGACATGATAAGACACCGCTGGAGGTATTGATACTGGAGAAGTTATGCCCCTCATTTAAAAATACTGGGGGGTTTCAAGGAAAAAAAGGGGTCAAAGCCTGGTGTGGTGGTTTACATGATTGACACCCCTGGTTTTTTTCATGGGAGCCATTATTGTGAACAGGAATAAGGTCCATAATATGTGGTGCCTACTGCATTGATATAAAAGACGAATAAAGGCTTTATATTTTAAATATGTAGTGTATGTTAGAAAATTTTTATGGTTTTTCCATTACAACCATAAAAACAATAAAAAAATGGGCTACTTTCCCTTTTAAAATTTATATTTTCTTTTCGTATTTTAAAGTAGATGAGACTTCCTTGAGCCAAAATTCTTCAAAAACCCAGGTTTCCCCAATTTAAATTTTAACAATTATCTTATAAACTAAAGCTTCAGAAATGTTGACAAACAAGTTGTTGTCAAATATTGTTGTTTTCTGGGGGCACCGACCCGTAAGGGTAAAGTTCAATGGCTTTTTTGCGTTTATTTGGGTGATTTTTTGGGGTGGGTTTTGCCCCTAACCTCATCCAAAATGCTTTTCCCCCCACCCCTATTTTTTTAAAATTTAATTTCCCCTTTTGTTTTTAGTTTTTACACCGAGTTTTTTTTCACGCTTCTTTGGAAGCGCTGAAAAAGAAGTGCCATGTCAATTCTTGAAGCGGGTTTTCGGTGCAGTTTTTGGCGCGTTTTCGGAGCGGTTTTAGGCACGGTTTTTGTCCTGGCTATTAATTTGAATGGGTGAAAATCTTATCGAAAACCTCATTCAAAGCCTCGGCGAGAAACGACTCTAAAACCTCTTCTAAAGAAGCGTGTTTCAGACGAGGTTTTGGGCGAGGTTTTAGGAGTGGAAGCGCTCCAAAAACCTCGTCCAAAACCACGTAAAAAAAGCTGTGTGAACATACCCTTACAGTTGTTAACCCTGTATTGCAAACACACATGGGCATGCTTGCCAACTTTTGAGAAGAGGAGATAGTGAAAGGTAATTACAAAGCAGTGTGTGTAATGTACAAAGCTAAATTTTAACTTTGGTTATACTGGATCCTCTAAAAACCTAGACCATGGTCCCTATAAAATACCTCTTAAATAAATACAGGACTTTAGTATTCCTCAAAAATACTGATCCAGCCTCCAAAAAAACACAGACCTCCAATCCATACTAGGACCTCAGACAGGACACTTTGGGGGACATTTATGATCGGACTTTGCACTTCTTTTGTGGCGTATAATGCGCCTCACTGTGCCGGCTCCGCGTACGGACGCACCTACCCTATGTGTTAGGTGCATTAGGTGAAAGCTTTGCCACTTTGTAATGCACCTAACATGAAGGAGAGTTCTGTGAGCGTTCTGGGGCGGGATGCACCACATTCGGAAACTTCGATGCATGTATGAATGCGGGTCGGAAAAGTGAGGCGTATTACAGCTCCGACAGGCAGACCTATTTCAATGTAGTCTGTCTGAGCCAGAGGCATCGAACTTTAGAACCACATTTATGAGCGCAATTCACCCTCCGGCATACAACAGGCGCAGGTTAGACTTGAAAACATGCGAACGACGCGGCTCCGTTCATACATGTCCCCTTTGTGTTTAGAAATCCTGAACTACCTCTTAATAGACCTCATATTAGATATTTAGATATTTGCCTCCCCCGATTTTTATTCTTCCCTTGATTACCAGTCAACAATACAAACAACACCCTGGGTCATTCAGCGTCAAGACTTTGTAGTGACTTTAAGGAGGAATGTTAAAAGACAGGGCAGGTGAGTATTAGAGCTGGGCGAATTTCCCGAAATTCGGTTCGTTCACTTCGCCGAATTTCCCGACAAAAAATAAATTCGTTCCGAATTACTTCGGGACGAATCACGTTAAACAACAGCTATTTCCCAGGTGCACAGAGCCTGCAGGGTGCTGTAGAACGTTGGGGCCATGCTTAAATATGCAGAGGGAGCTTGGTTTGGTCTTCATACAATGTTGTTTTTTTAGTTATGACACGAGATGACTGCCGCCGCTCTTAGAATCGCTTCACTATAAAATTCCTGGGCACTTAGAGGGCAAAACTGACCAAAAAACTGAAGGGAAAATGTAGCCTGAAAGTCATGGCAGCGACAGCTGGAAAAAAACAAGCTGAGGGATCAGGTGGCAACATCAGTGACAGAGTGTGGAGGTGAGGAGGCAGCCACAGCAGCATGAGGTCAGACAGTGGCACAATGACATTCTGGAGGTGGCAAAAACAGGGGTAGGCCACAGAGTGGCACAAGGACACAGTGTGTAGGTTACGCAGCAGCCACAGCAGCAGCATGAGGTAGACAGTGGCACAATGGGCATTTTTGGAGGTGTAAAAAACAGGAGTAGGCCACAGAGTGGCACAAAGACACAGTGTGTAGGTTACGGCAGCAGCCACAGCAGCAGCATGAGGTCAGACAGTGGCACAATGACAGAGGGCGACATGTATGAACGGGCTTTTTGCCCATTTTCTGGCGTAACCTCCCAGCCCGAATCCCCTGTTAGACACAGGGATGCAGTGTTAGGCGCAGTGTTCGCCACTTTCAGCTGCGCCCCGCATGAAGGGGCAGGCATTGGGCGCGGTGTGGGCACGCTGTAGGCGTTCCGGGGTGGGACGCGGCGCGCTCGAAAACCCCGAGGCTGTACGATCCGGTCACCAAAGCCGGGAAATGCAGCTCTCAGCGCCCCAAAAAGCAGACCTAATTTATTTTGGTTAAAGCTCCGGCGGAGGCGAAGTGAAGCAAGATCAGAACATGGGGGGAAGAGAAGAAGATCGCGACAGAAATCTCGGGCTCGCTCCGTGCCAGGAGTTGATTCAAAAAAATCGCCTTTATAAAGGCGAAAAAATTTCAAAAAAGAGCTCAACCTCAAAAATAAAAAAATAAAAAAAAAAAAATTTTCCAAAAAAATTAGAACGGCGAAATATCAAGAATTCGGATTTGGAAATTGCCGGGAAATACAGTAATTAAAATTCTGAAGTATTCTTTGGTCGGCAAAAACCCCGGCCAAATCAGATAGAAGCGACGTGAACCTTAAAAAAGTATGGAGAACGATTGACCAACAAAACCCAAAGACGGGACGTTAAAATACAGTAAAAATGCAGAAAAGGCTGATTGATTGAGCTAGGGGGGGCTTGGCAAATTCGGCCAACAGAATAGGAGGCAGGGCCATTTTAGCCTTGGGGAAAATTTTGAACAATCAAAAACCCCAAGGGGAGGGCAGTTCAAAATACAGTAAAAAAAGCAGAAAAAGCTTTTTGGTTGAGCTAGCGGTGGTTGGCTATCCGCCAATCAGAGCGCAAGTACTTCTCCCATTGTAGTCTGTGGGAGAGGGGCGAATGCAATCTCGGCGCTCAGCACCGTGCGGTGGAGTATGAAAAAAAAAATCATTTTTATTAAGTGTAAATATTAAGATAAAGGGCTAAACCTTCTTTAAAAATAAAGCACTTAAGTCCCTAACATCGCGTTTGTCGCCGAGTCCGGCGCTACATAGTGAATTGCAATAGAGAGAATTGCCAGGAAAATAAAAGTAATTTAAATTGTTTAAGCGCTTTCTCATTGGTCGGCAGAAGCCACCCAATCAGAATTGGAGCGATAAAGACCCATTAAAACCTATGGAGAAGTTTTGAGCAATCAGGATAGGAGCGACAGTGTCCATTATAACCTATGGAGAAATATAGACCAATCAAAATCAAAGGCGGGACAGTTCAAAATACAGTAAAAAGACAGAAAAGAGCTGATTGGCTGAGCTAGCGGGGCTTGGCGATCCCACCAATCAGAGCGCGAGCTACTTCTTCCATTGTAGTCTATGGAGAGAGCGGCGCACTAAAATCTCGGCGCTCAGCGCCGTGCGGCATGAAGTATTAATAAAAAAAATCATTTTTATTAAGTGTAAAACATTATCAGATAAAGCGCTGAACCTTCTCTAAAAATAAATCAGTTAAATCCCTAAAAAAGCGTTTGTCTCCGAGACCGGCGCTACATAGGGAATTGCAATAGAGAGAAATGCCGGGAAATACAGTAATTCAAATTGTTTAAGCTCTTCTGATTGGTCGGCATAAACCAACCAATCAGAATAGGAGTGACAGTGGCCCATTATATCCTATGGAGGAGAATTGACCAATCAGGATAGGAGCAACAGGGACCCATTTTAACCTATGGTGAAAAATTGACCAATCATATTCAAAGGCGGGACAGTTCAAAATACAGTAAAAAGGCAGAAACGAGCTGATTGGTTGAACCGGCGGGGCCTCGTCCAGCTTAGCCCAAACAAAGCGCGAGCTACTTCCTCATAGAAATTCTTGGGGAAAAGAAATTCGAGCGAGCTATGTGATTGGCTAAGTTAAAAGAGGCGCCGTTATTTGCACCAATGGAAGAGCCCAGCGACGTCTATGGGTTTTCTAATGCAATCTGGAAATAAAACTGTACATGGCCGAAATCAAATTATAACACTACAGAAGTTGTCCCGATGTTGTATTAAAATGAATAATAATATGGGGGTAACAAAAAAAAATAATTAATTCAAAAAAAATAATTTATGTTTATTTCTTTATTTTCGTTATCCAAGGATCAAGAGTATGGGTGCAACGAAATAAAAGAAATAAACATGATTTTATTGATGTATTATTTTTTTTTCTTTACCCCCATATTATTATTCATTTTTATACACATCGGGACAACTTCTGTAGTCTTTCATTTGATTTCGGCCATGTACAGTTTTATTTCAGATTACATTAGAAAACCCATAGGAGCGTCGCTCGCTCTCCCATTGGTTTCCCAAAAAACCCCGCCTCTTTTAACTTAGCCAATCACAGAGCTCGCTCGGAATTTCTTTTTCCCCCTAGAACTCTATGAGACAGTAGCTCGCGCTCTGATTGGCTAAGCTGGACGGCCCCGCCACTTCAACACCATCAGCTCGTTTCTGCCTTTTTACTGTATTTTTGAACTGTCCTGCCTTTGAATTTTGATTAGTCAATTTTTCTCCATTAGGTTATAATGGGTCCCTGTAGCTCCTATTCTGATTGGTCAATTCTCCCTTTATAGGTATTTTGGGCCACTGTCGCTCCTATTCTGATTGGCTGGTTTATGCGACCAATCAGAAGAGCTTAAACAATTTGAATTACTGTTATCCCGGCGATTCTCTCTATTGCAATTTCCTATGTAGCGCTGGTCTCGGCGACAAAACGCGTTGTTCGGGA
>JAODAL010021192.1:0-67634 GCA_025379985.1 Phyllomedusa bahiana | reverse complement strand
TGGGGGCCCCCCTTTTGTGTTGGAATTTGGCGAATACCGATACAAAATTTTTGAGAAATTCGCCCATCTCTAATTGTGGCCATGGGTAAGAAGGGCACTGAGGATTACTAAGTGTAAAAGTTAAAGAGCATATAGTACACCTCCAGGGACACTTCCTGTTTGATATGCAATCGAGTTATTCTATTAAAGCAATGCTATTATGTATTGCCTTGGATTACTGCGAAGGGTCTACTGTTATTTATTGTATGTTAATATATAAAAGGCTACGCCTCTATCCAACCAAGAATATGGTGTGTTTTTTTTTTATTAGTAAAGGGGATGGGGTTATTTCCAGGTAGATTGTAGTAAACTGACTTAAATCCCATTAGGGTGCCTTCACACAGCGCAGTTTTGGTGCGGTTTTATCTGCACTCCAATTTAACTGCCAGTATTACCAGCAAGCTTTTTGCACTTCTCTAAACTGTTTGGAAAGTGAATAATCAATTAGTGTGTTTCTAATCCACAAGACTTCAAACACAGTAATTGATTACTTACTTGAAACACCTTTCTGAACAATTTAGACAACTGAAAGAAGCTTGCTGGTAATAAAGGCAGCTTAATTGGAGCGCAGTTAAAACTGCACCAAAACTGTGTGACGGCATCCTTAGTCATGCATAAATATGCAGCTTTTGCTAAATTGACAGAGGTGAAATCTGTAGCATTTTACACCCATGGGGTTTTAGCCTTAAAAGTGTGGGCCAAGAAACACCATATGTGGTTTTGCCATGTGTTTTTTAACTACATGGCAAACTATAGGCAATATTTTCTAAGGACTTATACACATAGCAGCCTGTACAGTAGTGCACAAGGCCTGTATAGCTCCTTTAATATGCAGTTTCCATGCACTGCCATTTAGCGTCTGTCAGACTCTGTGTATATGGAGCTATACTCCACTGGAAGGTTAATATTTTTATGGAAATGTTACAAAAAAGGACTACATATTCCTTCATTTAAAACAGGCCAGACAGCCGGGCACCTAAGATTAAAGGAGCTTTAAACCTACATCATACATGTATAATCATGCAAGGAACATGCACCATACATTTATGGCTCATAGCCAGTAATAGGTTAAAAAAAATCAATGCAAAGTACTGGCCAGATCTGCACTTCTAGCTTGAGAATACAGGCATTTGAGCAGTTGTTTCTGAAGTTAGATAATAACCAGTGTGAAATAAAATATGAAACAGTAAACACAGCACTCTTAAATTATTTCCAAGCTTGACTTTTATCCCAGTCACGCCATTTGTTCTTAAATCCTTGCTTCCACTTTAGATAAACACTGATGTCATGCAGTTAAATTGGATATGCCTTTGTAATTAGCACACAATGAAAGCATTATATTTGTATATTCCCTGTAATGGGACTGTCTCTCACAGACCCCGGCTGTGGTTAAATCTATTTAAAATATTGTAGTGATCTGCTGAAGCAAAAGGAAGCTATACTACTACAGTTAGCTTCTCTTAAAAGTCTATCCCACATATGTGAAATATGCATGACTTTTTATGTGGCCTGCGAAAGCAGAGCAGAGATCAGCAAGCTCCAGCAGCAAAAGGACCAGCTCTCCACTTTCCTCAGAGAATGCAGAGGTCTCTTGAATTTGGATCTCTGGTGCACAACTCATCGAAGCCCTGTTTAGCTGCGTGCAGGTGGTGACACAGCGCTGATAGCACTACCCAGGCACCCTTGCCACCCTAAGGCCGTGTTCACACGGCTTATTCCCGACGGATTTGTGCGCTCACAAATCCGCCGTGAATAAGGGGCGGGATGGGGCGGGGCACGGAGCGCGGCGGGGGTGCCGCTCCCGGCCATAGACAATGCATTGTTTACGGCGCGTCTGCGCCGTAAATAATGTGCATGTCACTTTCTCCCCCCGCGGCGGATTCGCCGAGCTCTATGAGAGCAGTGGATTACCGTAATTACTCCGACGGATTGGCGCCGTACTGCAGCGCAAATCCGGCGCGGGCCAATCCGCGGACAAATAAGCCGTGTGAACGAGGCCTTAGGCTATGTTCACACGGCTTATTTCGGGGCGTATTTACGGACGTATTTACGGCCGCAAATACGTCTTGAAATCCGTTTCAAATAATGAACAATTAGATTAGCATTGATTCCAATGTAAAATATGCCTCGTCATTCACACGAGGCGTATTTTTGCGACGTATTTGCGGGCGTAAATACGTCCGTAAAATTAAGTCCCTTGTCACTTATTGAGGTGTATTTTGCAACGTAAATCCCCATAGTAAAGAATGGGGAATTTATTTACGACGCGAAATATGTGCCACACTTTGTGACACGTATCTGAAACGTATTTCGGGACGTATTTGCGGATGTAAATACGTCTGTAAATATGCCCGAAATAAGCCGTGTGAACATAGGCTAAGATACGCTAACGGCCCTTTGAGGGCAACTATTAAGCCCTCAGTACAAACGAGTTTGACAACCCTGGTCACATTAACATACCTGAAAGCCTGCATAATTTCATTTATAAAAAAAAAGTAACAAGGAAAACCTACATCAGTTAACTTGTATGTCTGGTTCAACCAAAATCTAAGAACAGGCACATAAAATGTTGTAAACGGCTTCAGGAAAGTGCATGTGTTTGTGGAGAAAGTCAGTGGTGGGCAAGATAATGTTGTTTAGTGTCATATGAAACACCACTTGAAAAATAAGTGTCAGGAAATACACACCTGCAGCATTGTGTGAAAGCATAATCACATAAAAAGCAAGGCTTGTGCACACATACATATTGGCCTTTTTCTAGTTCAGAGTATAAGTCAGAAAAACATTGTGGCATGCTACATCAGACACTGCATTATAGATTGATTGTAGGGCATGATAACTCTCTAACACAATGTCATACACAGCTCTATACTGCAAAACATGAAGTGCCTGGGACTATGTAGTACGGAGCCACAGACACTTTGCCTCCACAGTCTGCTGTACACAATTTAGTATGCATAAATTAAGATTAAGATAAGAGAAACAAAAGGAAGACATTACATACAGTTAGGTGGCGTTTTTCATTTTTCTCCATCTCAATATCTGTTCCATATTAGAATATATTTTCAACTGCTTATTATGTCGTTCATTCAGGGTTGTCAATTGTCCTGGAATTCTTAGATAGTCTTTAAAAATAGGGCATTTTTTTTTTTTGAAAATTTTAATTTTATTTTTTTATTTTGTGCAGGATATCTTGATTGTAATAACCATCATTTAAAGAGAACCTGTCCAATAGGTTATGCTGTCCTGGTGGTTTGAAGTTCCTAATCATGTTTCAAGGCTTTTTAATGGTTCAGATGTAGCTTTAAGAGATGAGATTTCCAATAGGTGTCCTGAAAGTCCTAGCTCTCTACCCTTAATCTTATTTGAATACTATAATTTCCCATGGAGCATTACAAGGCTATAAGTCTCTATACAACTTTATGTTGCTCTCCTACAACTTTACTCCCCTACAGCAAGGTTCATCTGATTTTCATTGAAAATAATTACATAGAATATATACCACATTCAATGAAATCACTCTGTAAAGTAAACCTTGATGCATCTGTGTGTAAGGGCAAAGTAAAATAAAAATACACATACAAAGAGAAAAACATTTCACCGAGTCAAGTCTACCACTTTGTTTTAAACTGAGCTGTACTGTAAAAAGGAGGAAGTAATAAAATCGGTTGCGGTAGATTTGAACTTTCAGTTTTGGATTCTTCTACTCACTTAAACACAAACCTGTATTGTGTGGCGCCAATTATCAAGAATGATAACACTGCCAGTAGCTGTCTCTACCAATGAAAATCACATTTTATTAAAAGTGGGCAGTTCATAACAAATTTTAGACTATGCCAGATGATTTGTATTATGTTATGAACATTCAGGAGGAAATTTTTATTGCAGATGTTTATTCTGCATTAGAAAGTTTTGTATTTTTGTTTGTAATCACTCTTATGACATATTATACATCATATCTTCACCTACTACATGTAGGAACATCAAAGGTTCCCCACAAACCGTAGTTAAACTCAAAAAGATATGAAAAGAGCAAAACTGAAAACGATCACCATAAAAAAAAAAACGCTTTAAAATCTTCTGAAGGAAAAGTGAAGAGCTTGATGATCAATATGTCATGGCAAGTCTCTGAGTCTACAGTGATTAGAACCTGCCAACTTATTTCTGTCAAGGGTACATCCAACTTTGCAACTATTTTATTGGTCCAATTTGATCTTAATTTTTCATAAAGGAGCATGGTAAATAATCTTGATGAATATCCTACTATTTTGGATCTACAGCTCTTATGATGTTTTATGCGTCTCCATGGTTACAGAAGTCTCATCCTGCAGTTCACTATATACATATTTACATAGTCCCCACTGAAATCAATGTAAGGCCTCGTTCACACGGCTTATTTGGGCACGGATTGGCGCCGTACTCCGCGCCGGATTTGCGCTTCAGTACGGCGCCAATCCGTCCCTGTCATTACGGTAATTCACTGCTCTCATAGAGAACAGTGGAATCCGTCGCTCCTCCCCGCTCGGCAAATCCGCCGCGGGGGGAGAAAGTGACATGACTTATTACGGCGCGGACAATGCATTGTCTATGGACCGGGAGCGGCGCCCCCGCCACGCTCCGGCCCCGCCCCCGTCCCGCCCCTTATTCACGGCGGATTTGTGAGCTCAATACGGCTCACAAATCCGTCGGGAATAAGCCGTGTGAACACGGCCTAAATTTAAATGCATTGATCTTCCTCTAATGATGTCTGCCAGCACTTTGTTAGAGGTTTAACTTCTCTGGAGAACAACTACTCTATACAATCTGGAGAGTAGGCAAGAATAGCATAACCCTATTTAGGAACCAAATCATTTTTTTAAATTTAATTTAAATCAAATCCTTTTAGAGCTTGTGTATTGTCTGCTTGCCCTGCACAGCAGTACTGATGGCTAGGTCCTCTGTGTATTCTGATACACTATGTCTCCTGGATGCTGATTAGTGTCTATTCAGATTTTCTGACCTAGATCTGCTTTTTCTGACCCCTGCCTGATTCCTTGCCACCTGTCTCTGACTTAGTCCACTGGACAAATTTCACAGTTTTTTTCCTATCATGAATTTCACTGAATATGGTATCTTTTCAAAATGGACATATGAGTGCTGCCAGCATTGCTGCAGACGCTGAATCGATGTTTTTGGTGGGGGATCAGCCTGTCAGTGCTTAACCCATACGCCACGCTCTGCATCCAATTGGTTGTGTTCCTGTCTGTATCTGCACACAATCCCTAGGGGGCGCACCCACTAGTCTGGATTTGAAGGGGCAGTGTACCAATTACCGGTCCAATGACCTATGAACTTGTGGGAGAAAAGGAACTTCCTGCCTCTGCTCCAGTGTCAGTTCATCAATGTCCATCTGAGCTCCTGACCACTGCTGCTGGTTTCTGTTGTTCCTGGCATTGCACCAGTCTATTTCCTGCTGTTATCCTGATGTTGTACCAGTCCATTACCTGCCTGGGACTCTGTTACCTGTTTATGGTTATGCACGTTTGTACCTGCCTGTCATCATGCCAAGGACTTGGTTAGCTGTGTATGTCTACACCTGCTGTGACCAGGGCTGCCATTAGTCATCTACAGTATTAACCATTTCAGGGCCCCATATAGCCAAATCAAATGGGGCCCTCACCCATTATTACATCCTATTTTTTAACATATCAGTCGGTCCCTTTTTGATTAGGGCCCCTGACAGGAGTCCTGCCTGTACTGCCCTATTGGCATCCCTGGCTGTGACCCGTCACCTCTGCCAGTACCCTGTATCCTTGTCCTGCATGTCTGCTGCCACCACTAGTAGCCTACCATCTACACTCAGTGATCCACAATACGCGGCGTTCAATGTGTCAGTACCTACTGTACCCGTTGAAACATGACTAATATTCTTTGAACTGAGAATAACACATTGTATAATTAAAATGCAGTGCAATAATATATTTAATCCTTCTATGCTAAGCCTCCAGCTGCTGGTAGTTTTCTTTCTCTGCCTACATGTTTCAAAACCTCTACACACAGTAAAAAGTTGTCTTCACTAATACAAAAAATGAAGAAATATTCCTGAGGTGAAAGGTGGAGGGAGCTTATGGTATAGTGTAAGACTGTGTTTAAGACTCATGCTGTGAGAGGGGAGGGGGAGCAGCAAGTAGGAGCCAGCTGACTGGCACAGAGCACCTCATTGAACAGAGACCAGGAATAGCTACCCAACTCGGCATAGTTTTAATAATAAAATAAATATTTATAGAATTTATACATGGAGAAGAAAAAAAGCCTCACATTATGCAGCTGTGATACACATTTCTGGCTGCATTATATCTATTAATAATCTCCAGGTGCAGAAATTGTTGGATTGGGATTTTCTTTGATAAATCCATTTACACATGAATTTTCAGATGTTTGACTTAAACTCATCTTGTAAGGTTTCTTACAACATATACAGTCAGCAGCAGGTAGATCATGAAGGAAGTCGCATCGTAAGTTTGGTGGATATTTAAGGTGTGCAATTGGCTGTCTCCACTCATCTTCCTCATCGCTGTCATGGGTAAAAGGGGCGATTTATCAGAGTTGCAAAAAAGGATGATAATTATTGGCTTTCGGACAAAAGGTGGCAGGATTTCAGAAACGTGCAGTTTGTGGACTATTCTTGTCCTGCTGTGGTAAGTGCTTTGTGAGTGAATAAATGGCGCCATTGAGAATAAGTGATGCGGAAACTGCAGAGCACCATGTGCCATTGATATAAAAGAGGCATGTTGACTACAAGGGTGTGTAAGGGCAGACCAACATGCTGTAGTGTAACAGCTTACTGTCAAAATAAACCAGCGTGTTACCAGACATGTCAACAGTTTAGTGAACCCTACTGTGTATTGGGCTCGGAAAGCAAACAGATGGTCACTGCACCTCTGCTGACCAAGTTGCGTTGGCAGGAAAGGATTGAATTTTTTATGCCAGCTTTGGAATTTGAAGTCTGCTAGTTGGAAAAGGGTTGACTTTATTTTTGAGTAACATTTTTTGCTTCATCAAACTGATGGACATTGGTATGTCAAGTGAGAAACATCAGAAAACTAACAAACACCCTGCAACCATTTCTGGAAGAACACAAGTTGGTGATGGCAGCGTTAAGGTCTGGGGCATCTTTTGTGGCATTCTCTGGACCCACTCATCCATGCAGAACACACTCTAAACAGATTTGGGTATGAATCATTCCTTGCAGGTAACGTGCGTCCATACATAGAAAATGTCTTTTCTGGGGCAGGTAGGATCCTCCAGCAAGACAATGCAACATGTTACATGGTTAGAAATGTCCAACATTGGTTGGAAGAGCATGACAAAGCCTTCCAAGTACTATCTTGGCTCCCTATTTTCCCCTACTTGAACCCAACTGAACATCTGTGGGAACACCTCCATCATTATGTTAACTCTATGGATCTTCCCCCATGCACCCCCAGCAGCTGTGGGATGCAGTCAGCATGGCTCCACATACCTGTGATAACTTGCTAGGACCTTATTGAGTCACTCCCAGCCATCTAAATGCTGTGTCTGCTGTAAACGGCGGTTACTCTGGATATTAGCTGCTAGTCATAATAATGTGACTTGACTATGCATAATATATTCATAACTTTCTATAACTCATTAATGAAAGTTAATTACAAATCTACATATATGACTGTACAGTGTTACCACTTAATGGTCTGAACATTAATGTCACATTAACACATTGCAGAACTCAGGAAACACATCATTTCCTTTGTTCCAATGTTACAATCTAGATAACAAAGACTGGTGCAATCACCATCCTTTAATCACCATTAACTTCCATTTCCGATCATAAAGTATTCTGTGTGGTGTTTCATAAATTTCCTATAATTTCCAAACATAAAGTGTACAGGAAGAAAACAGATCTGAAATTAAGATAGAGTTGATATATATTCTGCCCCTTGCACATTTTTTTATCCTTGTATAAGTTTTCAGTGCAGTTGGTGGCATAGGACTTCACACCTCTGTTAAGTCACTACTGCAATCTATACATTTTTTAAGAATGAAAGTCAATGGAGCTAGGATTACAGATGTATGTTATATATATTGAATGTTTTCATAAGTTTTGAGTTACATTATGGAAAACCTATTTTTTTTTTAACTTGTTTCCCAATGTCCCACAAAATGCACCAAAATGTTGCCACTATTAGTGGCAAAAAAAGAAGGTGAAAAAGTTGACTAGATAGCTAGTAGTCAAACCCAGCTTTCGAATAAAATCAACATGAAAAAATGTGTCCCCTTTTTAAGTTTAAGTCTAAATTTAAAATAAAATAAGGCCCTGTTACCGATGGGTCTGGCCAAAACCCCCGTTACTGCCCCAGGTTTGCGGGGGCCGGGCGCTGGGCGTGGCCCAGGGTTTTGGAAAGGGGGCGTTTTTAGGGGCGGCTTGGGGCCGGGGTTTGCCCCATGAAAATTTAAGTAGGGGGGGCCCAAACAGCGCGCCCCCCGCGGCCCGCCGCGCCCCCCGTGACGACCCCCGCTTTGGCAACCCCGCGCGGCCCCCGGGCCGCTGAGGATCCCTGTCAAAATTTGGGCAAGAGAGTTCTCAAAACCGCGGAATCCCTGGCCAAACCCGGGGGTTTGGTGTGAAAAAATTAACGGGGTTTTCCCCATGGGAAAAACCATTTAAAATAAAACGGGGGCGCGATTGGGAGGGGGGTTTTTGGGGGCCCGGGGAAAAAACCGGGTGGGGACCCCGGGCCAAAACCCTCGCCCAAAACCCTTTGTGGGGGAAAAAGGGCCAAAGGGGGCCACATTTTGAAAAACTGTCTAGGTCAAAGCTTTCTTTGCTGCCCAATAGAAAACCAATCGGGAAGTCCCCCTTTCTTTTTCTTTATATTTGGTTTCCGGGAAAAATGAGGGGGTGTTTGGGATTGGTTTTTTATAGGAACAAAGAAAAGTCTTAGCCCCAAGACATTTTTCTACATAAGTCCCAAAGTGTTAGACAGTTTTTGATAAATTCCCTCATTGTTTTTAAAGACCCTTTAAACTAAACAGACAGATGTATGCAAAAAAGAGTCCCAGTTGACTTTTTTAAATTTTGTTTTTTTAGTCCCTTTGGTTTTATCTCCCAAAGCCCATGTCAAAAAAAATTTGGTTTACTAATTCACTAGTGAAACAGATACCACAAAAACCCTGAACTGTAATCAGATTTCTGTCAATAGTTTGCAGATAGATTTTTTTTTTTATTAGTTATTGCAAAAGTAAATAAACATTGTTTTTTTTCCCTTCGGGCACATGACCCCCATTTTTTTGCCCCTTTTCTCATTATCACATTGTACAGCTATATATTTTATGATCAATAGAAAATAATTCTATTTGCCCCAAAAATTTTTGCATTTTGGCCCTGAAATTTTAAAATTGTCTGCAAAATTTTAATGGGAAACCCCAATGTTTAGCTTCGAGATCAGGGTCCTTTTTTTTCCTTCAGGGGTTTTCTTCATTGTGATTTTCCGGGTGGATTGTACAGTAAATGGTCACCCCTTTTCCGATTGAAAAAAAACCAAACCCAAAAATTTTTTTGGCATTGTGATTGCAGACATTATACTGAAGAATATTTCTAATTGTAACCTCTGTTTTTCAACAGATTTACCCTTTTTCTCAAATTTCCCAAAAAATGCAGGGGGCTTTTTTTAAGGGGGTTTTTTCATTAAACCACTTTCGTAAAACTTGAGCTTTTTCTTTTTCAGGGTTCAAATTCCCGGGGGGGGAATCTTTTCCCCCTCAATAGGGGTGTCTCCCCTGCCAGGAGGTATCTCTCCCCTCTGAAGAGTTTTTGACATCATAAATTTTTTGGAAGCAGTGGAAGGGGAGAGGCCTCCAGTTCTGAAGGGCCTCCGAAATGTTCTTTGTCTGCGAGTGTCCCCCTGCTTCCAGGGTGCACAGGCTCCTTGTAAGCAGAAACCCCGCATTTCTGTAACCAGAACCCCCTTTTATTGGTGTAAGCAGTTACACATAAGGCCCCGAAAGATTAAAAAAATTTTGGGAATGCAAAGTGCTCCCTCTTGTTATCAGAAGGAGGTTTTTAAAGGGGTGGTTTTTAAAGGTGTTATATGGGGGGGGGTTTCAGAATATAAAGGGTTTGTTAAAATGAGGGGGAAAAGTGAATCTAACAGCTGGGAAAAATGCTGCCCCGATCCTTACATTGGTCATTTATTGGGGGGGGGTAAAGGGGAGGGCGCTTTAGACAGCCTTCATTTTACAACAAAAGCCCTCTCAGGCCCGTTCATTTTCTTTTTTTCTCCCCGCTTAGAGGGGGGTAAAACGAGTGCAGGCAGCCAAAAAACAAACACAGGGGGTGTTTTTTCCCTCCCGGCGGCATGTCGAAAAGGGTGAATGAAAATTTTAAAGCCAATCAAAGAAAAGGGGGCGTTGTCCCATCCAGCTGCTTTAGAAAAAAGCTATAGATGAAAGTCGCTCAATTGTTTTACTAAGTGATCTAGGTAATGCAAACCAATTGCAAAAGTGCTATGGGTGACAGGGACAGTTTGATAATTTTTTTTTGATTGTGCCAAAAACAGTGTACATGTATGTGCCAAATGTATGTGTTTGTGTTTAGACTTTTTTTTACCTTCCCTTTGGGCGTCAAAAAAGTAGTTCCCGAAAGAAGAATTAAGGCCCCTTTAAGGGGGAAATGTATGAAAACCCCGCCCCCGTTCTAAATCAAAAATAGAGGAATAAGGAATTTTTGGGATGTATGAACCCGTACTATGGGGTTATTTTAAAAGGGGTTTTGGTAGGCCCTTTATAGCGTATCAAAAATTTGGGCATATTTTGGAGCCCTAACTTTGGGGATTTTTTGGCGCTTTCAAAAGTACAATGTTTGGCGCATAATGCGTCAAGTTTTGGCATAAAGGGTGTTCATAATCTATCCCAAACGGGGTTCCAAAAATTTTTTGGCTCAAAGCCGGTACAAAAAGGGGCAGGTTTCCCGATAATCCTTTTTTGTCTAAAAGTGAAGTATGCTCGAAATGACGTAAAAGGAAGAGAAAACTAACTACTTTTCTTAACCACATATGCCAAATTTATCATTCTTTGGTTACCATTTCAATAAAATTGTGACTATTCAAAGGATTTTATTATTTTGTATATTTATGCAGTTGTCATTTCAGTTGCTGTGTATTATCTGAGATTTCCGGTTTGCAGCACTAGGTGGCAGACACATTCTAAAATGGGTATGAATATGTGTTGGAAATATGATGTACGTTTTAAAATGTGGGGTTTACGTTTGCTGATGTTTTACTGCAGATCCATCTGAATTGCTTCCATTAGGTGCAGACGATAATAAACAGCAGGACGAATTTAGGTTCATTCAATTTCCTACTTTGACTGGCTCACTGCATTCTACCTACATAGCAGGCAGCAGTAAACACAGGACTGATAGGAGAGAAATTGGGAACTTCATTTCATTAGATTGTTCACACTTGTAAAACAAATTATATAAGCATTGCCTTGACCTACTAGATATTAACTGATATGAAAAATACAAAACATTGTGATAGAAGTGAATTTTCAGGTTGTCCTTTACGAAGGCTCATTTGGCTCAGTATATGCAAAACATTCACCTTCCTCTTTCGTTTCTTTCTCACATGAGATTTAATAGTCCTTCAATCTTTATAATAATTCTGCCTTTCATATAACAGAAATTATATTATGTGCACTGATCTCCTAATGAACATGTAATGGACTGTTTAAATGCAGCAATCGGAAGAAGCAGAGAGACAGTTGGTACGTAGAAAGCATCATCCTGAACTAATGATGGGACAGGAGGTGTGTCTCAGACCCATAGGCACTGTATCTAATCTGTAGTCACAGCTCTGCCCTAAAATAGCCTAAAATAGCCTGTCAAGAAAGGACATACTGACATACTGACTTACATAATTTTTGAAAAGGTATCTGTAACCCTGTTCAACCAGAAATATGCTCATATGAGTCATTTCAAGACAATTCTTAATAGCTCACTTTGGTGTCAGCTTGATCCTTAGATAAAATAATATTAAAATAAATTAAAAAGAGCCTTTCCTAGAAAATAACAAACACCTAACTGTTAGTCCTCTCATATTAAAATCAGTTATCATATATTCTGCAATTAACATGGTGTGTCTGTATCACCCACAATGTAATTACACCAAATTCACCTTGGGTCATCTTGGGTTTCTTCCCGTTTCTAATAATTGCCCCAACAGTTGTTGCCTTCTCACCAAGCTACTTGCGTATTGTCCTGTAGCCCATCCCAGCCTTGTGCAGGTCTACAATTTTGTCCCTGGTGTCCTTAGACAACTCTCTGGTATTGGCCATGATGGAGAGGTTGGAGTGTGATTGGGTGTATGGACATGTGTCTTTTATACAGGTAATGAGTTCAAACAGGTGCAATTAATACAGGTAATGAGTGAAGAGTAGGAGGGTTTGTTACAGAAAAACAGGTCTGTGAGAACCAGAATTCTTGCTGGTTGGTAGGTGGTCAAATACTTATTTCATGCAATAAAATGCAAATTAATTGTTTAAAAGTCATACAATGTAATTACATCAAATTCATCTCTTGGCCTATTTGTAAGAACTTTCCATTCACTATAAGTTGTTATGTCTACAATCCTCTGTACATAGGTGCTTTTGTTCTCAGTATTATAGCTGCATCATGAGCTATACACAAAACAAGATTTTTGTTGTTGGTGTTATATTTCAGTGGTATTACCCACCGTGTTAGAGTACAAAAAGAAATAATGAAGAAAAATGATTATGTTATGTCAAGATTAAAATAATGAATAGATGTTGCATCTTGGTATCACATAAAACCCATATGTCTTGTAAAACAGAACATATTTTAAGAGAAATTAAATAAATCTTCACAATTTAGAATGGGCTGTGACATAATATGAGATCCTGTTCTGGATTCTATATCCATAGCAACAAAAGACTTGCAACTGTGTACACCTCAACTGTGAGGGACAGAATCCCTCCCCCCCAAAAAAAAAAAAATCCAGAACATCACATTGTATGATTTATAAATAATTAATTAGCATTTTATTGCATGCAACAATACAATAGAAAAACAGAACTTATGAGGAGAGGATAAAAGAATTAAACTTATTTAGAAAAAACAGCTCCAGACTATAGGGATTTTGGCCCACTCTGCATACAGATATTATCCTTTCTTTCTGGTTTCGGGGCTGTTGCTTGGCTACATTGAGTGGCAGCTTTCTCCAAAGACTTCCGATTGGTTTCAGGTCTGGAGACTGCCTGGGCCACTCCAGGACCTTGAAATGCTACTTACAGACCCACTCCGTAGTTGCCGTGGCTGTGTGTTATCATGCTGGAAGATCCAGCCAAGACCTTTCTTCAGTGCTGTTACTGATGGAAGGAAGTTGCTGGTCAACATCCCGGGATACCTGGCCCTATCTATCCTCCCTTCAATACGGTGCAGTTGTCCTGTCCCTTTTTTAGAAACGCACACCCAGAGTATGATGTGTTCACCCCCATGCTGCATGGTTGGGACGGTGGACTTGGGGTTGCACTCATCCTTCTTCTTCCTTCAAACACGGTACGTGGAGTTGATGCCAAAATGTTCTATTTTGGTCTCATCTGACCATATGACCTTCTCCCATGCCTCCTCTTGATCATCCAGATGGCCATTGGCAAACTTCACATGGGCCTAGACATGTTCTGGTGTGAGCAGGGTAACCTTGAGTGCCCTGCAGGATTTTAATCCATGACGGTGTAGTGTGTTACTAACGGTAATCTTTCAGACTGTGATCCCAGCTCTATTAAGGTCATTGACCAGATACTCTTGTATAGTTCTGGGCTGATTCCTGACCTTTCTCAGAATCATCCTTACCCCACGAGGTTAGATCTTGCATGGAGCCCCAGACCGAGGAAAATTGACAATCATCTTGTGTTTCTTCAATTTTCTAATAATTGCACCAACAGTTGTTGCCTTCTCACCAATGCCTATTGTCCTGTAGCCCATCACAGGATTGTGCAGGTCTACAATTTTGTCCCAGGTGTCCTTAGACAGCTCTTTGATCTTGGTCATGGTGGAGAGGTTGGAGTGTGATTGCGTGTGTGGACAGGTGTCTTTTATACAGGTAACAAGTTCAAACAGGTACAATTAATACTGGTAATGAGGGCAGAGTAGAAGGCCTTTTGAACGAAAAACTAACAGATCTGTGAGAATCAGAATTCTTGCTGTTTGGTAGGTAATCAAATAATTATTTCATGCAATCACATGATAATTAATTATTTAAAAATCATTTTCTGGATTTTTTTTTAGATTCTGTCTCTCACAGTTGAAGTGTACCTACGATAAAAATGACAGACCTCTCCATTTTTTGCAGGTGGGAAAACTTGCAAAATCGCCAGTATATCAGATACTTATTTTCCCCACTGTATCTAGTTGCATTATCCTGTTTAACTGTTGTATAGATACTGCAATAATATGGAAATCTGCATGTCTGATATAAATCTATTCAGGGTTTTAAGAGTTTGTAAAAAAAATAGAAATATTGCTATATATGTGTAAATTTATGTATTTCATTTGCATTCATTAGTATTATTCACTTTGCATGCATATCATTTATGCAGCATGCAATCAGAGAAGGCACCAAAATAGGTTTATTCTGTATACACTTACTAGTTACTTTGTTTAATTAGAGGCATACTTCAATACACAATGTCTACCATATTTGCATTACATTTACATGTTTCTCTTTATCTAGACATAACTATCTTTTGTTATGTCACAGATACATGTGGGTACATTACATTAGTGAGGTCTGTTCTAATGGACTTCTACAGGCCCTAAACCTCTAAACCAGGACACTGTTCTTAATTAAAATATGTAGATAGATAGATAGATAGATAGATAGATAGATAGATAGATAGATAAATCTCTTTATTATTTTATATAGAGTCTTATAACTGTGAAGTAGAACTCAGATGTTTTAATCAATTACAGTATAATCAAATTAATGTCCCTGTTCACGGACGTAACAATTACGAACAGTGAAAAAACTTCAAATATTTACATTGATGGCAGCATTTTAAAGAGAACTATAAAGCAGTGCAAAAATGAGGCTTCTACAACAGAGTTCTTTTTTTAATTTATTTATTAAGCAGTTAGTTTGCATACACTTAATCAGTATAGTGTTTATTCTAATGTGTTATAGCATTATGTTCTTGTCTGTTTGACAATTCCAGCAGTGGTGTATGTGCCTTCCTTAGCTGCCTGCATCACAATCTGCTTAGGGTGCTGTGATGTATTTATATCTACACATCCAGGCTAATCTTTTGCATGACAGATTATCTCCCTGTAAGTAATTGGTATTTTTCATTTGCTAAAAAAGAATAAAAAGTGTGACAAATTATTTATTGGATTGAATTAAAACACTGTTACATGTTATACTGTCTGTAATTAAACGACTTGTCAATATCTTTTGGCAAAGGTCTTGTAGGTGTATTGGATTTGTATCCAGAACAGCTGTAATATTTGAGAACAACCCAAACTGTGCAGGCTAAAGATTAACTTCTTAATCACTTAGCCTATATTGGCTGTTAAAGGGGTATTCTTGTTTTATTGATTAGCTTTAAAGGGATTGTCTCACTACAAAGGTTAGCTTTTAACATGTAAATTTTCCAAATAGATTGCTTTGCTTATTTTTCCTTATTGAGGAGATAAAAGTGACTTTATCAGCTCTGAGTGCACTCAGGTTTCTCTGGGTTACCAACTTGCTCTACCCTGCTTCCCCTGCTGTTTGTCGTATATGATAGCAGAGAAGAGGTCATCACACAGATTGCCACACAAAACTGCTGACAGATTGAGAGCTTTAGTGTTATCTGATCTAACAAACAAAGGAGACTAATTACTTTTGTTTACTTTAGTTCTGAAGCATCTCAGGACTCTAGATAAACATCTGCTGCTTTCACATCAGAGTAATTAGGAGACCTTTGCATACAGAGAAAATATACTAATCACCCACAACCTAACCTGGTAAATATCATATTCAGTGTATAAATCATAAAAATGTACAATGGTAAATATTATATTCAGTGTATAATTTCCATTTCCATGCTGATAAAAAATAATCCAATGAAGAGTAATGACATTTGCTCACATAGTTTGGCACCACTTAGTGTTCAATATGTATAGCACTGTGCACGTCCACCTAATCAGTTGAGTGCTGGTGGACAGACATGCTCTGTCGCTCCCCCTCCAGTCAGGAGTCTGTGTAGTGATCCTCCGTTCACTGAAGAGCAGCCAGTATAAAGAAAAAGAGCAGAGTCAGGCCATGAAATTCCAGTATATGACAGGACGCATGAATGAAAGCTGCTTTTGTCTCTGTGAAACAACATGGTGAGGCAACCCCTTTAAACATGTAGGCAAATGTAATTAAAGTCTATTACCAAATACATTGTTGTTCTGATTTTGCTTCTCTTCAGAGTTAGGAGCAGATCTTATCTCCTTCTTTTGCACACAGGATTCCCTAGTTGCCAGCCACCTGTCTCTCTGCTCTTACAGACTGTAGCATTGGTTAGGATGATGTATCACTCACTGAAAGACAGGAGTTTGTTTACATGATTTACTGACCAGCTTTAACCCTTTTGATCTTTATAGCCTTGTGCACTGCAGATAACAAAGCTCATGCACTCATGTCACTCTATCAGGATCAGCTAGGAACAGCAGAAATGATGATGTCAATCACTGCTATAGAACCACTCAAAGACTAACCAGGAAGTGTGAGCATGAAGCTGCCCATGGTTCTGTAAAAGAGCATAAGACAACGCCTTTCAGCATAAATTTTAATCTCCACATTTCAAAAGCCATAACTTTTATTTTCTGTTGACACAGCCATATTTAGGTGTGCTTACACGTGTACATATAATATATTTTATTATTTTTTTTGAGAGGGGGTAGAAAAATGAAGCAATTTTAGCTCTGTTTATAGGATTTTGTTTTAACAGCATTCACATTATGGTATAATATGATAACTTTATTCTGTGCATCTATATGATTATGGTTTTTATTTTATTCATTTATATACTGTATCATTGTTATTGTCCACAGCGCTGTACAGAGATTGTCATTATCCACATTGGTCCCTCTCCCCATTGAGGCTTACAATCTTAATTCCAAATTAACATGTCTATAAATTTTTGGACTGTGGAGGATGCTGAAGTACCCAGAGGAAACCCACACAAGCACAGGAAGATGTTGCAAATGTTGTCCTCCTTGCAGATGTTGTCATGGGTGGGCTGGTAACCCAGGACCCCAGCGCTGCAAAGCAGGCAAAACTAAATTTATATTTTTATATTTTTTTATACTTTAGATTTTTGTATAACACTTTTTAAAATAAGTAGTTTATTTTTTGTATTATTGTATTTCAAGAGCCAAGCTTTTTTGGAGGATGAGTGAACAGAAACAGCAATTTTGACATTATTTTTACTTATTTATTTTTAACAATGTTCATCATGTGGGATAAATGACATGATAGTTGTTACGGCAGGTGGTAGTGGATCTGCTGGACCAGCGAAAGTGATGGTCTAAGCCGCACCAGGGAGCGGAGTCTAAGTAGCACCCGGTTTTCACCAGAGCCCGCCACAAAGCGGGATGGACTTGCTGCGGCGGGAAACTACCAGGTCGCTTCCACTGGCGTGACTTGCTTGCAATGGCAGCCAAGGATGAGCGAGACACCGAATCGTGAGACGTAGACGTAGTCGTGGACAGGCAGGTAGATCAGGGCAGGCGGCAACGGTTCGTTGCCAGAGGACGTAGCAAGAGGTCGGAAACACGGATAGGTCAGAAACACACTTGGAACGCTTTCTCTACGGCACTGGGCACACATAAATCCGGCAAGGAAGTGTCAGGGGCGGTACTGTTATTTAAGGTCAGCGGCCGGCAATCAGCCAATTACCGGCGCGCTGTCCCTTTAAATCTTTGAGAGCTGCCGCGCGCGCCCTAGAGGGCGGTAGCGCGGACAGAAGCCGGACGAGAGGAGACTGGAGCGTGGTCAGGTGAGTATTCGCTCCCGGGGGCACGAGTGCGCCCGCGGCCCGACATGCGGACCACGGCGCCACTAGCCCCCGGAGCAGGGGAGACAGGGGAGTCACGGCTGCGCCCGCAACCCGACCTGTGGGGCACGGGGCCAGCCGTGACTGTACCCCCCCCCCCTTTAAGCCTCCCCCTCTTGCTGGAACGGTCTCGGTCCAAGATATTGTCCTCCGTCTCCCAGGATCTCTCCTCCGGCCCGAATCCTTCCCAGTCGATCAGAAAGTGTCGCCTCCCTCTGATGGTTTTCATGGCCAGAATCTCCTTGACTGCGAACACGTTGGGGGCCTCCGCTTGTCCTAAGACAAAAATACAAAGGAAATGACAAAAGGGCACATGAAATGGACCATGTGGTTTTGTTCTGCTGCCAGTCTTCTGTGTTTATAGATGACTTCTAGCCTGTATCTCATTGATATTCAATATTTTTGGATTCTCTTACATACTATTTTGTCATACTATGTCATATTCTTGTTGTCACGGATGCCCCATCCCGGGGCGCAGGCGCATCCGTGCCCCGCTACTGGGCGGCGCCAAGACCCGCATGTCGGGTCGTGGGCGCGCTCATGCCCGAGGAGGTTCCCCATGTAAACTTACCCGGCCACGCTCCTGCTGTAGTCTCTGTCCCGCGGCGCGCATGGCCCCGCTCCCTAGGGGCCACCGGCATTGTTGAGTTTAAAGGGCCAGTGCACCGGTAATTCATTATTGCCGGCCGCTGCCCCTATTTAAGCTTTTCTCTTCCTGGTTACCCTGCCAGATCTTTAGTGCCTTACCGACTACTGAGAAAGCATTTCCTGAGTCTAGTTCTGATTACCGTGTACCGTACCTTCTTGCCTCCATCCCTCGACCACGAACCTTTGCCACCCGACCTGACCTTATTGCCTGTCCCCGACTACGAGCCTGCCTGACGATTCTGTACCACACTATACCTTGGCTGCCACCGCAAGCAAGTCACGTCTGGGGTAGCGACCTGGTAGACTCCTGCCGCAGAAAGTCCATCCCGCTTTGCGGCAGGCTCTGGTGAAAACCGGACCTACTTAGATTCCGCTCCCTGCCGAGGCTTTCACCATCGCTTGTGGTGGTCCAGTCGATACACTACTTCGAACCGTTACACTTGTTTTGTTGAAAAAACTTTTTGAGCACTTTTATAGATGAGTAAGATAAAAAAAAAACTAATCGGTAGCGTGGAACATAATGTATGCTGTGAAGTGTGGTATGTTGATAAATATGACCTCAAAATACTTCCCTTTTGTGCTTGACCAATCTTATTAGCATGGTCAGATTTCACTAAGCATGAGTGACTTATCAAAGACTTTATCTGGAAAGGCCTCTTCTGTACAGACTTAAAAAGTCATTTATGAGCAATCCCATGTCTCAGGGTGCTGCCGGGTCATTGTCTTTGTCGAAGTAAATCTACATGCTAGCACATGCCATGGGCAGACGTCAGAGATTTCAGAAAAAGTTCTCTCTTCAAAGAGTACATCCACACAGGGAAACAAATCTATATGGATTTTGCCACAAATTCAGTGTTAAATGTGATGCAAAATCCACATATTTTACATACTTTGTCATAGATTTGCTGCAGATATTATCCATGGTGAAAAACTATATAAAGAATTAGGCTTGGTCCACAGAAGTGAAAACGGACACAGAAGGATATGTTTCACAACGGACACCAATGGCGCCTAATGGATCCTATTGACTTTCTTTTATGAATAAGAGATGTATGATTGGTATGGTTCATCGTTCAGGTAAAGAAATGTAGATGAGAATATATGGTAATGTACAGCAAACATAAATGTCTTTCTAAACACAGCTGTTCTCAAATTAAAGGATTTCAGTTAGTTTGTAATCTATTTTTTCCTGCCTCAAGTACATTTTGTTGCTGCCTGTTTTTCATAAAATTCCAAATAGATAGCTCAGGTAATTTTGTGAAAACCATATGGGACATTTGTGAAAACTGTCTAGCAGTAAGACTGTCTTACCAATTAGAGCTTTCCTTTCTTAGACTGCTCTGGATAAAAAAGCTGAGCTCTGATTTGTTGTTATGGACAACAAAGGCAGATTTACTGTTAGACAGTTTTTATAAATGATATTTGAAGAGGATGAAACCACACTGCAAGGGATACAATCTGGTTGATGGTGCTCAGTGGAAAGTCCACAGAAAGGGTCGTTACATAGTAACAGAGTATCGACGGCACAACTTAAATCAGAAGCAATGAATTAATCATGTATAAATAAATTAATTGATAGTAATTCAAAGATGTATATGTACCACAAATAGACAAATCAAAAAAGTTAGCATCTAGCAGGACAACCATGGCCACAGTGCTATTAGCGTGCAACTGGCGCTTGTGTGTGAGAGAGGATCAGCGTATAACTTTACCATGACCGAACGGCCAGCCTATAGCTTGATTTAGTGTCATATGTAGCCTGGTTTAAAGTTCATCTAGTCTTGCCTTGTAATCCTGTTGATGAGGCACAGAAAAGTTCTCAAGGAGAGACCATAGGTAACTGATACGATACTCAATCCTACCTACCTGGAACCTACCAACCTACCTACCTAAAGTCTTCCTCCCTACCTGGAATCCACCTACCTACCTGGTGACTTTACCCATTTACCTACCTACCTACCTGCCGAGGGTCTTACCTACCTGGGGCCCTGCCTAACTATCTAAAGCCTCTACCTACCTACCTGGTAATATTATTTTGATGGGTACATGGCTGTAGTACAATCTCCAGGGGGTTACTCCTCCTTTTCTCCTCACCCTCTAGGAGACAGTGCCTCTAAGCTATAGCCTGTACCTTCTCTCCCACCCATTGAAAGTGTGTACCGAGGGGGGGGACAGTCAGGAAGGTACTGGAAAAGTGATGTTACTAAGATATTTCTGTGCAAATTCTGCAAGAATTAGTGGTGGCTGGGAGAAGTCATCTTGGCAGCCTGGATTGGATGCAGAACAAAAGGGAAAGTGAACAAATTAGAGAAAACGTCACCTGTGAGTCAATGGATGTAACTGCACTGTATCATTTATATATATGCAGAGTGCCTGTTTACAACTGGTATATACCACTGTATGGTCACTGTGTGGTGGTTATATACAATCTGCAGAGCCTGTGTACAACTGGTATATACCACTAAATGGTCACTGTTGTGGTAATATACAATCTGCAGAGCCTGTGTACAACTTGTATTTACCACTATATTGTCACTGTGTGGTGGTAATATACAATCTGCAGAGCTTGTGTACAACAGGTATCTGCCATAAGATGGTCACTATATGGAGGTACAGTAATACAAAAAAAAATTGCTGCCGTTAAATTTAATAAATGTACCTATTCTGATTTACATAAAAATTCAACTTAAGAACAAACCTACAGTCCGAATCCCATTAATATCTCGGGGGCTTCATTTACTTGGCCAAGGAAATCTAGCTCTCTGCTCCTAGTCTATTATCTGAGATGACAAGAAAAGGTGAGCTTTAAGGACCCTTTCACTCATGTTGGTGCTGTCAACCATTGTTGTAGTGGTGCTGGGTCTGTTAGGTCCAGACACGAGGATGGAAGGGGAGGGAGCTTGGCCTTGCAGCATGGCTGTTGGACTAGTCTCCCTGGATATGCTGTAATGCATAAAAAATTCAGACAGTGCTTAATCCAGCAAACATGGTGGCCATAATCCTGTCATTAACAACAGCATGAATTTCGGTCATGCTGGGGCATCACATATGGAATTTAGCACCATCCTGCTGGACGTAACCCATAGCAACTTTTTTGATTGTCCTCTGCCTCACCTTTTCCTCTGGGGCTACCTGAATTGGTAAGTGTATTGGAACAAGCCAAGAACACTTGCAGAACTGCAGGCCAAAACCCAGCAAAAAATGAATAAAGTGAATCCGGATATGCTGGCACATACCGTCCTACACATGGCGCATCATGTTCAAGCATGCATGGATGCAAAGGGTGGGTATTTACAACATACAGTGGGTACAGAAAGTATTCAGACCCCTTTACATTTTTCACTCTTTGTTTCATTGCAGCCATTTGGTGAGATCCAAAAAGTAAATTTTTTTGCTCATTAATGTACACTCTGAACCCCATCTTGAAAGAAAAAAAACAGAAATGTAGATATTTCGCAAATTTATTAAACAAGAAAAACAGAAATATCACATGGTCATAAGTATTCAGACCCTTTGCTCAGTATTGAGTAGAAGCACCTTTTGAGCTAGTACAGCCATGAGTTTTCTTGAAAATGATGCAACAAGTTTTTCACACCTGGATTTGGAGATCCTCTGCCATTCTTCCTTGCAGATCTTCTCCAGTTCCCTCAGGTTGGATGGTGAACGTTGGTGGCAGCCATTTTCAAGTCACTCCAGAGATGCTCAATTGGGTTTAGGTCAGGGCTCTGGCTGGGCCAGTCAAGAATGGTCAGAGAGTAGTTCAGAAGCCACTGCTTTGTTATTTTAGCTGTGTCCTTAGGGTCATTGTCTTGTTGGAAGATGAACTTTCAGCCCAGTCTGAGGTCCAGAGCACTCTGGAAGAGGTTTTCATCCAGGATATCTCTGTAGTTGGCCGCATTCATCTTTCCTCAATTGCAACCAGTTGTCCTGTCACGGCAGCTGAAAAACACCCACATAGAATGATGAAGCCACCACCATGTGACACTGTTGTGATTGAATTCATCAGGTTCTGTGCAGTGTCTCGTTTTCACCACAAATACCGCTTACAATTAACACCAAAAAGTTCAATCTTCATCTCATCAGACCAGAGAATCTTATTTCTCATAATCTGGGAGTCCTTCATGTGTTTTTTGCAAACTATATGCAGGCTTTCATGTCTTGCACTGATGAGAGGCTTCCATCGGCGTATCTGCCATAAATCCCGAGTGGTGCAGGGCTGCAGTGATAGTTGACTTTGTAGATATTTCTCCCGTCTCCCTACTGCATCTCTGGAGCTCAGTGATCTTGGGATTCTTTTCACCTCTCTCACCAAGGCTCTTCTCCCACGATTGCTTGGTTTGGCTGGACGGCCAGGTCGAGGAAGAGTTGTGGTTGTCCCAAATTTCTTCCATTTAACCCCTTAAGGACCCTGGACGTATGAGTACGTCCCAGGGTCCATAAGGGGCTTTGCAGGGGGATCGCTCCGCAACCCCCCCACACAGCCGCCAGGTGTTAGCGGCTAGTCTCCGCTAACACCCGGCCATTACAACGTGAACGGGCAGCGTCGCCCGCCTGCGCTGTTTAACCCTTCAGATGCTGCGGCAAAGATGGACGCGGCGTCTGAATGAATTAAGATCGGTGCCCCGCAACGATCTTTAGGGTGATCGGCACCGCCGCAGCTTAGATGCAGTGATCCGATCCCCGGATATGGCAGCGGGGAGTCTTGGGAAGGCTCCTGTCACTTCCATGTCCTAGTTTGCCCCACTTCCGTCCACAGACAGGAAGTGGGGAAACCGCCATCTTGGTACAGTCTAATTCATTGCCTGTGCAATGCATTAGACTGTATTGACAATCGTGTCACCTATGTTAAAGTAAATAAAATTAATAAATAAAGTTTTACAGTACAAAAGAAAAGTATTAAAAGTTCAAATCACCCTCCTTTCCCCATTTTACAAACAAAAATAATAAAATAATAAAAAAGTTACACATATTTGGTATCGCCACGTCCGAAAAAGTCCGATCTATAAAAATATAACATCATTTATCCCGTACGCTGAACACCGTAGAAGAAAAAAAATTCCAAACGGCAAAATTGCGTTTTTTGGTCATTTTACGTCATTTAAAAAATGGAATAAACGTGATCAAAAAAGTCGCATGCATTCCAAACTGCTAGCGATAAAAAGTACACTTCGGCCCGCAAAAAATGCACCCTCAATGACATCCGTAGGTGTTAGTACAAAAAAGTTATTGGTCGCACAAACTGGCGCCGCGGCACAAATTTCAAAAATAGAAAAAGGTTGGAATTTTTTTACGGTACCAAAACATAAAGGAAACCCTACATGTTTCATATTGCCAGATGCGTATCATCCTGTAGAATACAGATAACCCATTGTATTGACCTAATATTGAACACCTTAAAAACAAACCCCCCGCAAACATGGCAAAAATACATTTTTTTTCACAATTTGTCGCACTTGGAATTTTTTTTTTGCGGTGTCCCAGTATATTCTATAGTATAGTGAATAACACCATTAGAAAGTACATCTTGTCCTGCAAAATAAAAGCCCTCATGTGTCTATGTAGGTAGAAAAATAAAAAAGTTATGGCTCTGGGAAGGCGAGAAGGGAAAAACTAACGTGTCAACAAAAAAAAAACGCCGGATCCTTAAGGGGTTAAGGATTATGGAGACCACTGTGCTCTTAGTAACCTTGAGTGCTGCAGAAATTCTTTTGTAACCTTGGCCAGATCTGTGCCTTGCCACAATTCTTGTCAAACAGTCTCCAAAAAAGAATGGCAGGCTCATATCCCTGTGGCAACTGTTCATTCTGTCCATTCATATGGAAAACTAAAGAATTTGTTAATCCCATTGATAAGAGAAGATTTGAGATAAGACAATTAATCAACCAGAGGGGTGATTTATGTGTACTTGCCCCAAGATCTATGTGGGAAAAACCATACAGGAGTTTCGTCGCCAGATCTTGAAACATCTGAGTACTATTAAAACTAGAGGTGACACCCCCTAGCGAGACACATTTTGGAAGTACATAATGGTGAAATAGAGGTGCTAAAATTTTGGGGCATCTGTGTTAAAAAGCTAGGGGAAAGAAAGGGCGATCTGGATGTAGTTTTATTGCAGGAAGAGGCAAGATGCATATATAAACTCAATACATTGAAACCTAAAGGCCTAAATGAAGGCTTTTCATTTTCAGCATGTATTTAATCTGGCTGATTCCCTATATAATTTTTGAAGAAACATAATATATGTGATTAATTACGGTCAGTGGTACAAGCAAGGTTGAATATATGACTAGAGGAGCACTGGAGTTCACATAGTTTTTTTTTTGTTTTTTTTCTCCCCCTCATCTCCCTCCTGCCCTGATCCTGTCCCCACATTGTCCCTCATTTTCCCTGTGTTTTGCAATGATGATAGGTATTGATCACGTGAGACCACGGTTTCTATTTAACAAATTGGGATATATATATTGTTTCTGTGCATGAAGAGGTTGTTAGCAACTGAATTATATAATATATACACTTACGTTGCTATGACGAGACGCAGCTCGGGAGTAGATTACCACCTATTCATGTGTACATCTATTTATGTATACATTTATTGTTTCTACTCACTGCATAGATCTTGTGTTAACTTTAAATACAATATATGCAATACAAATGTATGTAAATACAATAGAGCACGAATATACTAACATTTCTGCATACTCCCATTGTAACGTAATGAATTAGATAACTAGCTGTGACCTGTAAGAAAGAATCTTTAATGGGGAAGGTGGGAGGTGAAGTTGCGAGCGGGGGGGGGGGGGGGGGGCAGGCTAACCATAGGGCCTGCAGCTTTATTAAAATGAATATGTATATTAGATATAAAGTCGAAATGTTTTGTGGGAAGAGACTAAGACAATAGTGTACAGTACAATGGAGTATGTATTCCCAATGAATATGCATATTAGACATGGAGGAGAAGGGGTTCATGGGAGGTGATAAAGCTTGTAGTGTGCTGTGGAATGTAACTCCTATTCTGCTTAGCCCGTTCTGGGTAAGCCACGCAGACGCTATAATAGGGGGAGAAATTGGGACGGAATCCACCATTTAGGGCAGTTTATCTCCTTTGATAAGTATGCGGGCGGGCATTAGTAAGATGGGCGCAACCCCTAGGGGAGTGGTGAATTGTCTGAAAAATGTTGTTTAGGGGGACATGGTTGGGCAGCAGCGAGCACAATATGGTGCGTGCAGGAGGGGGAAGGGGGGGAGTGGGTTTTGTGGTTTCCTGAGGCAAATTGGTGACCCCCTGAATGGGTGTGCCTTACAGATATAAAAGGAAATAGCTTTGACCACTGGGCGGCCCTCAACCCCTGATGAACCCCGTTTAGTTTGAAACATTTTTTGCGGGGAGGTCAGGATGACTTTTAAAATTTGTTTCTCACCTTGCAAAATGTTCCCCGCTGCAGAGGGTACAAAGGGAAACCTTATATTTTTATGTCCATTAGATTGGGAGAACCCCCAAGTAGGATGTTGGGGTCCCTTTTTGGAGTTAGAAAAATTTATGTATATTGGGTTTTTCTGTTAATGGGTGGGGTTCCACCAGATTGAAAATAGAAAAAGGAGCTATTCCTTAAAAGGGGGTTGGGGCTTTTTTTTAAAAGGGGGGGGGTTTGGTTTTTACCCGGGGGGGGCGGTTTTTTCCCCCCCCCCGCCCAATTCTGTCTTGAGTCCTTGGGCTTCCTTAGACCCATTTTCTCATGGCTTGCATGCATGTGACTGTGAAATTTATATTGCCTTTCCTAAACAAGTCCAATCAGTTGAATTAAATACACGGACTCAAATGAAAAAGGAGAACCATCTCAGAGGATCAGAAAGGAAATGAAAAGCATGTGAGTTAAATATGGAGTCACAGCAAAGGGTCGAATACTTAAGCCCTGTGATATTCGTTTTTTTGTTTAATAATTTTCAAAAAATATTCAAAATTTCGTTTTTTTTTTTAAATGGTTTGCAGAGTTTTCAATAATAAAACAAAATACATGAATTTTAAAGGGGTCTAAATACTTTCCATGCCGACTTTATGTTGTGACATCATTTCATAGAGTAAGGTCATCAGTCTGTCAAGACTGTCACAACTAACAATGAAAGAGTAGTTATGACGTTCCCCTGTTTTAACGATACATACTTTACCCTGCTTGCTTCCCCCACTTTTATGTCTCACAGTATAATATTCATATAAAGAATCCATGGTGGGAGTTTGGGACATGGCTTGGTGCATGTTCTGGAATGTTTGCTTACAAATAAAGGCGAGGAGGCTGTAAACATTTAAGAGGGAAAACACTTTTAAAAGTGTAGAATATAAATAATGAGAAAAAAATTATAAAATAAAAATAAAATATTTAATAAAAAAATTATTTTCAGGTTATCCTCACTCGACCGTCTATTATATAACCTGTATGAAATGTAATCATGTTATAAGCGTGAATGTGAATGGGTGTAAAATAAAAAACTAATTATTATAAGTGCACATTTAAACTTATATCCCCAAAATGGAACAAACTTCTCTTGCATTAAAACTAACGGGCATAATATAATTGCGTCCATAGAAAAAAAGAAAAAAAGGTTACGCTGTTGAAAATGCAAGGAGGCAAAAACTAAAAAAATGTGCAAGTCTTTAAGTACTTTTCATGTGTTCGGCTTAAGGGGTGAAAGTTACTGTAGAAAAATCTGCATTAAAATCTATATCAAAATCTGCACCAAAAATATGCAGCGAACAAGTTCGGTTGCGTTAGCAGCTAATGTCGGGGATTTAAGCCTTAAGCTTCCCAGTCTAATATTTTGAGATGGGAATATTCCTTTGAAACTGTGGATGTTGGGAATTAATTTGACAGGGAAAGTGTAATAGTGGTATTCATCGTCTTGGATCTTATACTATGTTCACCAACGGGGTAGGGTTGGACTGGCCCGATTTTGGATCTGTTTTTGTGATGCGTGTGTGGATCCATGTGTTTTCGGGACCGTAAACGGACCACAAACACGTAGTCTAAACATGTATCAGTAGTGAGTGATTTTACTATTGGTGAGCGGTTTCAATGTAAAACAAGGATCAGCGTTCAGACGAGTGACCGCCAATGCGTATTTTACATGCTTTCATAGTGTGAATACCACTATAAGCACAATGATGCTTACCACAGCCCTAACCTGTCAGTAGGTGGGCTGCTGGAATATGAACTCCTCTGTCACCCTAGCATCAATTCTACCATGACAACAAGGTCGCCAAACCTGCCATTACATCTACTACTATAGTCTGATCTTCTTAATGTAGAGATGTCCATCATCACTGATTTAAAATTTATAATATGTACATCCCTCCTAACTTTTAGAGACTGCATTGCACATTAGGCCACGACTCTAACCATGGCGAAACAAATGACATCACACCAGGACACGCCTCTAACCATGTCCCACCTAACAGAATCATGCCCCGCCCCTCCAGCAGACCAGCGCCAACACAGCAGTGGCATTACTGGGGTCTATAAAATTTGTATTTACATTAAAGTATTGTATTTTATAATACAGAAATATAATACAAATCAGCTTGTATAGAACAAATGTTCTATGGATGATGCCTCTAATGGACATACTCCAGTGATCACATCAATTACCACTTAAAAGGCAGCAAATTTAAATCCACCGTAATGTTAACCCTGACAACACAGGAATAATTATTATCAATGATACAGTATAATATAATTCCAAGACAAAAAAACGTTATATGCACCACATATCAGCACACATAGTGAATATGAAATATTACCTCCACACATAACCTCATATCAATGACACCATAAATAATCTAATACCTCAAGATAACATGACCAATATCACCACCACATAGTGAGCTGATAATACCCCCACATCATGAACTAATACATTATCATTCAACATCCATAGTGAAGAATAATACCTCCACAACCATGACGACTTATCATCAAACACATACATGACCGAATAAATACCTCCACAACCATGAAACCAAATATCACAATAACATAGTGACTGATAACAACTCCACACCATGAAAACATATCACCACACATTGTTGAGTGTATTATAACCTACCACAAATGACACAAATTAACCACCAACACTTAGTGACTGAATTAATACTGCCATACTGATAATGATTATAAGACATTACACTACTACCAATAATACCTGACATACAGTGACATATGGGGGTAGCTATACCTGGTCTGTACACCTAAGCTGTGCAGTCATATAAGTTATTTATGTACTTTAGAATTAGTGGACTCACAGCGTGACATTTTCTCTGATGAAGTTTGTCCTCTCTTCTGCAATAGGATAGTGTCGTCAGTGAGTTATTGAGTGTTAGGTAAGGGTTGTATTATGTGTTGTGCCATAGGATGCAGGCCGGTAACGATGAGGAGGTAAAGGACTACAAGCTTACAAGGCATAATCTACGGGAAAAAGGGGGGGGAAACACGAGGGACGACGCAAACAATAAAAAGGTGAGATTTGTGTACGTTCTACTATGATACCGACCGTCGGGCTCTGGCCCTATTCTCCATTCCCTGCACCATCAGATGATCAGCCACAGCCATAACCTTCAGGGGTGCAGGGGATAGAGTTTAATATTTTTGGATTCGTTAGACTACGTCAGAACAGAGTAGCATTTGTTTCTGTGTTATTTTTTTCCCATTAAATTCCAGTGATAAGTAATGGGGGAGTTTTGTCAGGATGTGACTTCATTAATAAAACATTGGGCTTCCGTTTCCATTAGTCACGACTAGGTGATTTGAGTCAGACCACCAGGGCTGACACTAAACCCTAAACTGTCACCTATATACCCCTCAAGTTCCCAATGCACCTCACTTGGGTATCGGGAAGTCGTATGCGTTATTAATCATCAGAATGAGGTTCATCTAATGTGGTTATGGTCCGCTTATGGGCCGACTGCGAGCTGGATACTTCTTAGAAACGGGAAAAGGGACGTTAGTATCGATGACCTTCGCATTCTGTTGTAGTATCAACGGCATGACAAGCTGTGTGTTTTACCTTAGGACTGGTTTGGAAATTTGGAAGGATCCTAAGTAGTTTATTACAAAAATAATTATATTTTTAGTGTCGAGGGAAAATTGTGTTCGATATATTGGCTTTTAGTGGGATAAAATGCTCTCCTTGCTGTCAATGATTACAGTGGATGTCCGTGTTTAGATTCTCATTAAATAAACACATTTTCAGAAAAAAAAAAGACGTGGGATCCCCCCCCATTTTCCATAACCAGCCACGGTAAAAAACTGAACAGCTGCAGCATGATTACTATCAGAAGGGGGGAAGTAACAATCGATACTGGTCATTACCATTCTCAAAAATACCAGCCCTGCACAGCTGCTCCAGAAAAACTGACCATCAACATCTAGAGGGTTTCCGCTTCTGATGGTTACAGGCTTCGCAGTTAACTGAACCCTTGCGTGCATTAGGGTGGAACAGCGGATTAGTGTCAGCGCATCTTTGGTGGTGACAAAAAACGCCGCTGGCTGAATTCAAGCACCGAACGTTAGTTACTAGACGACGGCCGTCTTCAAGATACAGCCATTGACTATCTCTGGAATAATAGGGTGATTTAAAGAATGACGAAATGATAAAAAACTTAGTTAACAGATAAAAATAAACAATTTATTTAATATAATACACATTCCACGTACACACCGCCTCTGTCAACCATTTTATTAAAGCAAAACCAAATAGACAAGCAAAACGCTGTCCAGATGCTGTAGTCCACACGTCAGGAATTGTCTTATAGATCAAAGGAAAACCTAAAAAAACAACACCAACCCTACAAGAGGGGCATCACCCAACTTTCCGAGATGCAATTTCTGCTCACACATGCTATCACGTAGGAGATGACTGCAGAGGACATCCCCACAGCAGGCGTCCAAGAAAGCAGAGTGGCACCCATGTCCTACAGCAAGCACTTAGCTTTCCTGGATGCCTCCTGTGGGAATGTCCTCCAGCTTTCTCACATTCTGTATTGCTGTATTCAGCATCTGGGAAAGCTGGGTGACATGGTTCACAGCAGGTTCCCAGGAAAGCTGGGTGCCTGCTGTGGAGGATGGGTGCCACTTAGCTTTCTTGGATGCTGCAATTAGCCCCATTCCTCAGCATGTGGAAAGTCTGTGGGTAGGCCCTTGGGGGAGGGAGGGAAATAGTGTGGGGGGGGTCAGGTAGGAAAGGGAGGGTCTCACGGGAGGGGGATCAGGGAAGTGGGGAACCGCAGTGGAATAAAGGGACGGGGGTAACAGAATGAGGGACAGGGAGGTTGTGGCAGGGGAGCGGCTAGAGGCTCAAGTGGGGGGACAGGGAGGGAGGGAAGTTCAGATTGGGCAGGCATTGGACGGTGCAGTTATGAGTGGGGGACAGGGGAGGTGAGTCAACGTTCGAGTTTGGAGAGTAAGGAGGGCAGGACAATACAAAGGAAGCTCGACAGTGGATGACAAAGACGGTGATTAGGCGTGTGGGTCGCCCCGTTAGTGGGGGACAGGAGAGTGGGCAAGTCAGAGTCAGGAGGGGAGGAGGGTCGAGTGCGGGACAAGGAGGAAGGGTGGGTCGAGTGCGCGCGGACCCAGGGGATGGGGGGTGAGTAGGAGTCAGGGAGGGAATGGGGGTTGAGTGGAGGACTGCGGGACATTGGTCCCAAATCAGGACTGTCCCGCCCTTATCAGGAAGGTTGGGGGGTATGTATATATATAAACAGCAAAAAATCGCAAGATGCATGCAGCCCACCCCTTCCTTTTGTAGCCATACATCCTCCGTGGTGTTCCAGGCAAGGATATAAGCATCCCGCACAGAGAGCTGCCAGTCCAAGCGCCAAACACAGCTTTTCCCAAATATAAGTGGGTAATCCAGCTAGTAAAATATCCACACTTCTCTATTTAAACATAATAGGCTCACAGGAAAAGTGAAACAATGCATCTGTAAACGCTAACACGTTTCTGACCCCGGATGGCCAGCAGTTAAAAGGACCCACCCGGGGTACAGGAAAATGCTGGTTTAGCATTGTTTCACTTTTCCTGTGAGACTATTATGTTTAAATAAAGAAGTGTGGATATTTTACTCGCTGGATTACCCGCTTATATTTGAGAAAAACTGTGTATGTATGTATATAGCCACATGTTTCATCTCCTTAACCCCTTACTTACATTGGACGTAAGAGTACGTCCTAATGCCAGTAAGGAGCTTTGTAGCGGGATCGCAGCGCTGGGTGTTAACTGCTAATTGCCGTCCTTCACTTCGATTGGGGCATGATAGGCGGCATAATTTCTCAGGGGCCCAGATCTTTACATTGTTGTTATCAGTAACTGTGTTTTTAGGACTGTAAAAGTTTCTTTCCATACATAACAAGTACATTCCATTATCACAAAGCATTATACATATATCACATTACCTGATAAGAGAAATATGAGAGCATATTATTGTGACTTCGCCTAAGTAAAGAAGTATACATCAACAGTTTAAAGGGAGTTATGTATAAGATAGTCAAACCAGCAAAGTAACCCTACATCTTGCCCTTCATTATCGTCTAAGGGACAGTGCCTATAACAACATAGTGGGGCTACATAACCATAGACATACAAGTGGGAGGTTTACACCAGCCGGTACGGAGAAGGAAAATCGACGGGGAGGGAGGGGGGGGGGGGGGGCGGCGGATCAAAGTCGAGCGGAGCTTAGATAAGCATAGTCAGTCAATATACTTTCTGAGCTTAGCGGATCTGCGATCCGTGACTTCACGTGTTAATGGCAGAGACAGAGAAGTATTCCAGTGAAAATACAGTGCTTATGTATTTTATTTAGCAGATAACAGAATGTAAAAAGTGCAAGGCATGCACAAAACAACAAGAAACAAAAACGCCTGCCCGTCTGGGCTCTAACTAACAGAGGTCAGCTTACTGTCAGTCTGCAAGTTTCCCCCTGAGCCGCCCCCCCCCTTTCCCCCCCCCCCTTCCCCACCCAAGATATCAACCCAAGGCAATGAATGGTAGCCAGGGTTGTAACCAACACATCAGTCAGGCTTACCTGCTGACTTTTATAATCCTGGTAAAACCGGAGGGAGTCATGGGAACGTGGAGCACCCACCCTGCTCTATGCTCCACTCCTCAATGAAAGGCTGACCCCAGGAAAAGCTGAAGCCATTACTCAACATATTACGCAAGTTAAACATATGTCGAACTGTCTAAAACTGTCGACACCATTATTGAAGTTTGCCATTTCCATTCCCCCTAGTCTCCTTACCTTGGGGGCATGAGTTTGGACATTGAAGAGGTGCATGCCAGGACACTGGACGAGGATGTACACTCCATTGTACACCCTTCCTGCTGTTGCCACCTTACAACTTATATACAAATTTCAAAGAAGCATCAAGTCAAAGGCCCTTTCCAACACATATGAGTCCCATTTATCCCAAACCTTATAGACGAAATCAAACGTATCGTTCATGGACGCAGTGAGATATTCCATGTGTCCTTATATTCTTAATTATTAGGAAAACTACATCATCTAGGCCGGCTGAAAAGAGTACTGTCTTTTCCAAATGAGAGATATCGACAGCTCGCTGCAGTGAGGATGTGGCAACAACCACTTTTCATTGTCGTGCTTTTCAAACTTGTGTAAATTTTGTTAACATTGAGCCAAAAAATGGAACATGGGATCCAAAGGAAACTCTCAATCCTTTTACTCCTTTAATAAGAGATTTAATTATTAACCGAAGGTCTTAATTCTGGGGCACTCCAAAAGATATGGAAAATATGCAAGTGTCTCGATTGACATCGACAGCAACTGTCTGTTGTGAGCCGGATTGAGCTTGTTTGCAATAAAGATGGATGGATGGGTACACCATCATCATTTCTGGCTATATTTTGATTTCTCCCTGTATATACTACATCGAGATGTTCTGAGCCGCCCTCTGCCATATCAGATGATTATTCATCAGAGATTTCTCTTTGGACGAAGCTATCCCATTTGAGACGATATATGCGTGGCTTCTCGGATCTCTCCACTGAGGAGTCCGAGAGAATAGAGTAAATTCCTGAGATTAAACCCCTAGTTGTGTGTTTGTTCTGCAGAGTATTTCGAATTTCGTGGGTGGAGAAATCACAGATGACCCTAAAACCTTATGTAAGAAGTACGTGATTTGCATATATGAGAACCGACAAGATTCTGGTATTGAAAAAGCAAGTTTCAATTTGTCAAACGTCGAGAGTAACTTTTAGATGAACGGTACCATCAAGTCCCGTTGTGGAAAGTATTTTGTCCTAACAAATATATTCTTAGGCGATTATTCACACCCTCCACAAGGCTGGAGTGATTGAACACTAAAAGGAAGCTCAACAGAAGTGGGGAAGAACTTGAGATTTAAACCTTTTTTGCACTTGTTCCATATTCTCTTGTCAGCGCCTAATGCGGGGACCCTAATAGAGACGCAAACTGTTTCTCACATATGGTTGTATTCCATAGGAGGAGAGTAGGGGTGGGCATAGGAGCCATCCATACTGTTTTCCATCTCGCTAATACCCATATGGAAGATGCATATAGGAGGTCCAGGTGGGAGTCGTCACATAGTTGAGCTGACCAATATTATTTTAGTATGCCGGAACTCCGAGTCCTCCCCACTCCATCTTTGCTCAAAAGAGTGGATTTTCTGATCAGGTGTATCCCCATATGCCCATTTAAATTTTACTATACTGACTTGAAGCGTTGTAGGTTCCGTCATTGCTATTGGGATAGAAGAGTTTCGAAAATAGTAGACAGTTGGAAGGATGGTTCATCTTTATGCAGAGATGCGTCCCGAACCACGAAGAGGCAACACTCTCCATTTTTCTAGATAGGGATCGATCTATGCAATTAATTTAGGAAATAGTTGTGCTCGTAAAAGTGGACTTATGTATTTGGTTATGTTTATTCTGCCCATGATGTTATGTAAGTGTCTTTCCAATGGTATTTATAGTTGGCCTTTAAAGAATCTAAAACCCCTTGAACTAAGTTTATCGGAAGGGCCTCAGTTTTAGACGTGTTTATCTTATATCCGGAAATATCTCGGAATTCCTGTAAGAGAGAATGAAGGTTTGGCAGGGTTATATGTGGGGGAGTGAGCGTTAAAAGAATGTCGTCCGCGAATAATGACAATTTATATTCTACGTTTCTAATGTTAACCCCTTTTATATCTGGGTTAAGTTGGATGGCTGAAGCCAATGGTTCCACACATAAAACAAATAGTAGAGGTCACAGAGGGCACCCTTGCCGCGTACCATTGGATAGAGTCATTAAAGGGGACATTGTGAGTGGTAATTTAATGGTAGCTGTTGGCGTGGAGTAAAGAACATTCAGTGCTTTCATAAACGGGCCAGCAAAGCCGAATTTCTCCAGAGTGGCCATCATACAGTATATCTCCAATTTAGTCTATTGAATGCCTTTTCGGCATCTAAACTAAGTATCAGAGCCGAGGCATCCATTTTGTTTAAGGCATCTATGAGGTTTATTTTTATTATTATTATTATTTATTTTAGAGCGCCATTAATTCCAGGGCGCTGTACATTTAAGGGGAATTACATACATAACAAATGTGGAACAATTACAATGGTGACAAAAATGACTAGTAACTAAAACAGAGGAAAGAGGACCCTGCCCGCGAGGGTTTACAATCTACAAGGAAGAAGGGGAGAGACAGAAGGTGTGGGGCAGACATGTTTGCGGGCCGGTGTAGTGGTGGTGGGGTTAGTGTGGGGTTGTAGGCTATCCTGAAGAGATGGGTTTTCAGGTTGCTTTTGAAACTGGTGAAAGTTGGGGAGAGTCTGATGTTTTGGGTTAAGGAGTTCCAGAGTGTGGGTGAAGCACGGGAGAAGTCTTGGAGACGGTTATGTGAGGAGCTGATGAGAGGGGAGCAGAGGAGAAGGTCCTGTGAGGAGCGGAGATTGCGTGAGGGGAGGTATCTGGAAATTAGGGCAGAGATGTATGGAGGGGAGAGGTTATGGAGAGCCTTGTAGGTCAGGGTGAGTAATTTGAACTGAATTCGTTGGGCAATGGGCAGCCAGTGAAGGGATTGGCAGAGGGGAGAGGCAGAGGAGTAGCGAGGAGAGAGGTGAATCAGACGGGCAGCAGAGTTGAGGATGGATTGGAGGGGAGCGAGGGTGCTAACTGGGAGGCCACAGAGAAGGATGTTGCAGTAGTCAAGGCGGGAGATGACGAGGGCGTGGACTAGCGTTTTAGTAGTGTCAGAGTTGAGGAATGGGCGGATGCGTGAAATATTTTTCAGGTGGAGGCGGCAGGCAGAGGTGAGGGCTTGGATGTGCGGTTTGAAGGATAAAGAGGAGTCAAAGGTTATCCCAAGGCAGCGGACTTGTGGAGCTGGTGAGAGGGTGTGGCCATTAATAGTGATAGAGAGATCAGGTGGAGGGAGAGAGAGGGACGGTGGAAAGATGATGAATTCTGTTTTATCTACATTTAGTTTTAAGCGACGGGAGGAGAAGAAGGAGGAAATGGATGATAGGCATTTTGGGATCCGGGAGAGAAGAGAGTTAATATCAGGACCGGAAATATAAAGCTGGGTGTCGTCCGCGTACAGGTGGTAGTTAAAGCCATGTGAGGCTATGAGCTGACCCAGACCAAGAGTGTAGATAGAGAAGAGGAGTGGGCCCAGGACAGACCCCTGAGGGACACCAACAGAGAGCGGGTGGGAGGAGGAGGTGGTGCAGGAGTGAGAGACACTGAATGTCCGTTCAGAGAGGTATGAAGAGATCCAGGAGAGGGCCAGGTCCGTGATGCCGAGGGAGGAGAGGATTTGTAGCAGGATGGAGTGGTCGACCGTGTCAAAGGCGGAGGACAGGTCTAGGAGGAGGAGCACAGAGTAGTGGCGTGAGGCTTTAGCAGTTACTAGGTCGTTGGTGACCTTGGTTAGGGCAGTTTCAGTGGAGTGGTTGGGTCGGAAGCCTGATTGGAGTGGGTCAAGGAGAGAGTTGGAGGAGAGGTGGGAGGACAGTTGAAGATAGACGTGTGTTATCTCCCCCTTGTCGGCATAGGACAAACCCCACCTGGTCTTTGTGAATAATTTGAGGGAGCCAGATAGCAAGGCGATCTGCCAAAATTTTTGTAAATATTTTTAAATCAGTGTTAAGTAAGGCAATCGGTCTGTAGTTCGCAGCTTCCATGGGGTCTTTTCCAGGTTTGGGTATTAGTGTAATGTATGAATGTAGGAAAGTGTCCGGAATGGGTTGACCCTCTAAAATAGCATTATATATTTGTAATTGGTCGGGGACAAGCTGGGGTGCAAAAATTTGGTAATATGAATTCGTAAGGCCGTCAGACCCCGGGGCCTTCCCTTTACGCTGATTTTTAATGGCTTCCTCAAGTTCCTCCCATTCAATAGGTGCATTAAGTGTATTTCTGGCCTCCACTGACAGGGTAGGAAGATTACATTTAGCAAAGAACTGCTGTAATGCCTGGTTTCTATTTCTGTGGTTAGAAGGTAGGGTATCCGGGAGGGAGTAAAGCCCTGAAAAGTATGCATGGAACGTTTTTGCCACTTTCTCTGGGTCATGCAGAACCTGACCTGTTTTAGATTTCAGGGCGTGAGGGTGTCGTTGTTGCATATCATCCCCAAGCTGCTTTGCCAACAAGGTATGGGCTCTATTGCCTCTTTCGTAGTAACGTTGCTTTGTATATACCAAGAGTTTCTCTGTTTTTCCGATCATTAAGTATTTGAGCTGGGACCTTAGGTCTAATATTTTTCTTAAGGTAGTTTTGGATGGACGGGAACCCAGAGAAGACTCTAGCGCAGTTAATTGCGCTTGCACCTGTGTCATTTGCAGATTAGCATCTCGCTTGACCCTGGTACCTATTGCTATGCAGCTGCCCCTGATAACAGCCTTGTGGGCTTCCCATAAAGTGTATGGGGAATTCACAGTACAAACATTGTTAGCGAAATAATCAACCAGATGCTTCCTAATCTGTTCACGTGTGAGAGGATTTTTGATAAGACTTTCATTTAGTCTCCAATGGCATTTGCGAATATGATGGTAATCAGAGCGAATGGATACTTTTATAGGATTATGATCTGACCAGGAGATCTGTCCAATCTCTGCCGTATCCAGGCGTCTTAACGCCGGTATATTTCCTAGGAAATAATCAATCCTGGAATGGGATTTATGTGGGGGAGAGTAAAACGTATAGCTCCGTTCCGTGGGGTGTGCGATTCTCGACAAATCAAAAAATCCAAACCTTCTGACCACCCTCCTAAACTCCCTAGATAGTCTGGCCTGGTTAGGGTCTGACTGCCGTTGAGATATGTGTAGCCTATCATAATGTTCAGAGAGGGCTAGGTTAAAGACCCCCCTAATAGTATCATGGATGAGGTTGATCTCTGTATTTTCTGAAGGACCCTTTTCAAAAATCTTAATTGTGATTGGTTTGGGGCATATATATTACATAAAATAAGCGGAGCTCCCATGTATGTTCCCTATAATATGATATATCTTCCTTGGGGGTCCATAATAGAGCTCATAATCTGAACCGGTGAGTTCGTGGAAAGCATGATGGCCACACCCGCCTTTTTCTTGTCCTGAGAGGCTATATATGAATCTGGAAAATAATTCTAAAAAAAAATTAAGGTTGCCAGACTTGTTAAAATGGGTTTCTTGAAGAAACAGGATATCCGGCTTAATTGTTTTAAGTTCAGTGAGTAAAAGTCTACGTTTCCGTGGGGAATTGAGACCTTTGACATTTAACGAGACAAGTTTAACCATAGTAAAAATAAAACAGGTGAGTTGCTTCTAGTAGTTGACCTTTAAAGAAATGTTGGCTATCGCTCATTGGACAGTTACAAAAGGAAAACACATAAGGAGAGGGGTTGACAAGACATGATGAGCTCAATGGTTCTTGTGGATTTTGACCTAACCGGTCTGTACCAGAGTCATCACCCTGGAGAGGGGAAAACAGGCCATACAGCAGAAACATAGTGGCCTGGAAGATGGGATCCACACTTCTTACCCTACTAATCCCAAACTTCCCCTATGCGGGGGTAACTGGTGTGTCTACCAACTAGTGGCCAAATGAGACCGGAACTTAATCTTAAATGTAAACATCGCATACATATACAGAATTTTTATTGAGAGAGGGAGGTCCCAAATCTTGCTCGGCCTCACCTATCTCAATAAGCCAAAGTCAAAATCTTATGTTAACTACGGGGCTGCTCTATTACATTCTAATGAATTATGCATTAAACCTGGCTAAGCCAAACATATGATCTTATCTCTATGAGAATTTTCAATATAACTATAGCAACCATAATTTTGCTAGAAATGCATCAGAGTCTAAATCTGGGCGATACATGTGCCCGCCCAATCATAAATCTCAAGGGTATTAGATGATGCCCAGTAGAGGTTTCCCACCACTAGCAGTGGCATGGACGAATTCTCCATAGATCAGTCAGGTGGTTGGCAGGATCTCTCTCCTTCCTTCTGTGGGTGGTTCTTCTTTGCTGTACGTGGAGATTTCCAGATGGGCGGTTGTGGAACAGGGGGAGACTCTAGTTCCCAATCCGGCAAGTCTGGAACGGGAATATCAAGTATAGAACAAAATTGCCTTAAATCTTCCTGTGACCTTAATGTCCCAGATTTGCCCTTGCTGGAAGCTGTGAGCATGAATGGATAGCCCCATTTATATTTGATATTCTTTCGCTTTAATTCCTCCAACAGGGGTTTCAGACATCTTCTCTTGTATAATGTTATCCAAGATAAATCTTGGTAAATTTGTATTTGGGTGCCTTCAAATTCAATAACATTCTGTGATCTTGCAGCTTTCATTATGCGATCTTTGAGTTGGAATTCATGCAGGCTGCATATTATATCCCTGGGAGAGGCATTGGAGGGCCTGGGTTTAAGCGCACGATGGGCACGGTCTAATTTAATCATATTTGTTTCAGGTTCTCCCAAAATCCTGTTGAAGATGGTACTAAGGACTGTTGGCAAATCCTCTGATTCTTTAGCTTCAGGGAGACCCCTAATTCTTATATTACATCTTCTGCCCCGGTTGTCTAAGTCTTCCAGATGTCTGGTTGTTTCTTTAAGGACAGCGGTTTGCATAGAAACATGAGATTGTAAGTCCATCACATACCGGTGGGTGTCATCATGTGATCCCTCAAGATCGTCTCCTCTGGTGGCTACACCTTTTAGATGTACTCTGAGTGCGGCTATTTCGTTTTTAAACGTTTCTTTCATGTCTGCCATCATGGATTTAAGATCATGTTTGGTAGGAAGGTGTCTCAAGTATTTCTTGATAGCCTCAAGCAGGGACTCAGATGAGGAGGCCCATTCAGCTGCTCTGAGGCGGTGGGATCTGGAGGGGGAATCAGCGTCCATGCTGTCCTCTACTGGGTCTGACCAGGAGTCAGATTTAGAGCTCTGTGTTCCCAGGTCTTTCCTGGAGGTACCAGGAGTGCGATTTTTGGAGGAGGCGGTGGATCTTGGCATCTCCCCCGTAGTTGGCACTGGGTCGGGCGTCTGGGGGCAAACGTAAGTCTCAGCTACAGCGTTCACAGATATGTCCCCGTTGTATTGGGACACCAGAGAGGATCTGCCTGGAGAGTCTAGTGATTCAGGCCACCTTTCAGGAGTTAGTTCTATGTCTTCAGAGCCCAGGGAATCATTGAGCTTTGGATTGTCTTTCCTTGCGTATGCCTCAAGTCCCAAAATGAGACCCCTTTTGGGTCCTAGGATTGGCTTCTTCCCTGGGGTGCGGGGTCTAAAAATGTATTTTTGGAGAGGGATGTCTTTTAATACAGAGCCTTCTAGTCTGCGTCCCCGGGGTGGATGTCTCTGGGGTTTAGGCTTGGCCAGGTTGCTCTGCAGTGTGAGCGCGGGTAGACAAAATGGCCGCCGCGACCACGTGTGAGAAGGCATATCTCCCTGGGTTTAACTTTGTTGGACAATGCCCCTGAATGTCCACAGCCACTTGCAGATTATTGTTAGGGCCTCTCTCGTAGTCCAGTTATTAGGGGGGGGGAGGTAACCCACCTCTACCTCCGTCGTCGCCCGATCTCCGCGCTGCTCCGCTTATAGCTCGTGGTGTCCACCGTGCAGTCAGCTTCCTCCGTCTCTCCGGGCTAAACTCGTGATGCGAGTAAGCTCCCTGCAGCTATCGCCGTGTTCCGAAATGGGCTGCTTCTGTGGCTCTCCTCCGGTGCACTTGGCGCCTTTCCCCCAGCAGCTGCAGGCTCCCACTCTCTCCTTCTCTACGGTCCCCCACTGCCGACGTCACCGCTCCTCCGTCGGATCTCCGATCCGCCCGAAACCTCTCCCGCACTGGTACAGCCTCCGTCTCTCCGGGCTAAGCTCGTGATGCGGGCCCCGCAGCTGTCAGCGTATTCCAATATGGGCTGTTTCTGCGGCTCTCCTCCGGTGCACTTGGCGCCTTTTTCTCAGCAGTTGCAGGCTCCTGCTCTCTCCGTCTCTGCGGTCTCCCTCTGCAGACGTCACAGCTCCTCCGTCGGATCCCCGATCTTCCCGAAACTTCTCCTGCACTGGTACAGCTCACTTATCTATCTTTTCCTCCACCTTTGGTTAGCTTTGTGCCAGGTGTATGCCGCCGCAGTCCCTTGTCTGTGCGGTCGGTCTCTGGAGAGGAAAGATTAAGTGGCCATCTTAGTTGGTGCCCGGACACGCCCCCCCCGGGCCCAGATCTTTTAACATGGCAGCTGAAAGTTTTGTGAAGACTTCCATCGCTGCCATGTTTCCAGTTTTACTACTTCCTGCACCAGGCATGAAGTAGTAAAACCGCCATCTTTGTACTCTCTAATGCTTTGTATTACAGTACATTAGGCTGTATAAACGATCACGTTCCCTAGTGGTGAAGTACTCCAGGGGGACTCAAAGTTAAAGCAAAAAAAAAGTTTTAAAGTGTAAATAAAATAAAAAAATATTAAAAGTTTAAATCATCCCCTTTTTGCCATTTTACAAATAAAAAAATAAAATAATAAACAAGTTATACATATTTGGTATCACCACGTACAGAAGAGTCTGATCTATTAAAATATAACATAATTTATCCTGTACACTGAACACATAGTTACATAGTATGGTTGAAAAAAGACATTTGTCCATCAATTTCAACCAAGGGTGGGGAAAATGTGGATAAAGGGAGGGAGAAAAGGAGTTCAAGCCCAGTCTCCCCACTGGTGAATACCCTGACACCCACAAGGCAAGAACCAATCTGCTCCAGGGAAGACCCCATCTCTGACCCCAGAGCCGCCACCAGCCAGGATTCAGAATTTTATGTGGCTACATACATATTAATATTCTTTAGTTTCAGGTAGTTATCTAAGCCTTTCTTGAAAATCCCAACTGTTCCTGCCGTGTCCAGCTCCTCAGGCAGGCTATTCCACAGATTTACAGTTCTCACAGTGAAGAACGCCTTACTCCTCTGGAGATTGAATCCTTTTCTCTCTAGCCAAAGGGAATATCCCCTTGTACAAAATTTTTCCCCATACATTTTGTAGACACCATTCATATACTTATATAAATGAATCATGTCTCCTCAAAGCCGTCTTTTCTCAAGACTAAATAAGTTCCATTCCTCTAACCTCTCTGCATAACTAAGATGCACCATTCCCCTTATAAGTATAACACTGTAGAATAAAAAAATTCTAAATGCCAAAATTGAGTTGTTTGTTCATTTCACATTCCCTAAAAATTGGAATAAATTTAATCAAAAGAGTCGCATGCATTCCAAACTGGTAGCAAAAAAAGTACACTTCAGCTTGCAAAAATGCCCCCTCACTCAAGTCCTTATGTGTTAGTAAAAAAAAGTTATTGGTCGCAGAAAATGGCTTGACTGTGCAAGTTTCAATAATAGAAAATGTTTGGAATTGTTTTTATGGTACCAAAACATAACGTAAACTGTACACGTTTGGTATGGCCGGATGTGTACCAACCTGTAGAATAGTTAACACATCGTTTTTGCAGAATATTGAACATCATAAAAGTAAAACTCCCGTAAACATGGTGCAAGTACATTTGTTTTCACAGTTTACCCTATTTAGAGTTTTTTTGCGGTTTCCCAGTATATTCTATGGTAATACGAATAACATCATCAAAAAGTACATCTTGTCCCACAAAATAAAAGGCCCATGTCTATGTAGATGAAAAAATAAAAAAGTTATGGCTTTGGGAAGGCAGGGAAGCAAAAACTAAAATAGACCTTGGTGTTAAGAGATTAAAATTGGGAGATGCAATATTGAACTTAAAAATCACTTTTGTCATTTTACAAATAAAAAAAATAAAATAAAAAAGTAACACATAATTGGTATTGCTGCAGCTGCACACACCTGTTCTGGGCTAAGTGAGCCAGGAGCTACAGAGATCACTATGTGAAACCATGGGAAATATCCATTGGACAAACAGCAAGTTTCAATTTTTATTGACTTTTTATATGTATTTAAGAGAATGTTATAGATGCATGCTGTTGCATAGTATGCTGGAAAAGTTTCAATAAAGGGATACAGAAAGACGAAGGAAAATACTGTGAATAAGTGCAGATTGGAGTGGTGTTATAATGCTTGACGTTTAAAAAGGCAGAGAAGAAGGCACCTCAGTGTACACTCCACTATATGCGGTTTGGGAATAAGAAGGAGGTCAGAGATATAAAATTAAGAGTTATGTACATAACAGGAAATCATACAATTGTATGCCCATGTACCTCTTGCATAGCTATGCAGTAGATCCGTATCTAGAATAAAAATGGTTCGGCCCACATTCCAGGCTACAGTAATGGTATCCATGGATTTACTTTATGAACTTCACATGATTTCAGTCATATGACCTCTTGGCACGTAGCACCAGAGTTACATGACATCTGCAGGAAAATTAAATAGGAATAATGGTGGAACTAAGATAATTAATATGGTTATTCCAGCTTCTTCTTCAGTGTGTGTAGTTACTTGTATAACTGCTGTCTCTATAAGTGATGTCATGTGGTTAATAACACTTACTGTTAAATAGAAACACAACAAAACTATTTTTAGGTGATTGTCACGTTGTTTTTAAGAACGTTACCTGTAAAACAATGCAGAAAAATCACACAGAGAATATGATAAGACACTGCAGTAGATAATAAGTACCATGATTAGATGTAGTTTAGATTGTGAACAAAATATAAATAACCATGATAGTAAAAAGTGTTAACAGATGTAATAGTAAATCAAAATTCATTTACTGTATCAGTGCAATGAATAATATCAATAATTTAGACTATTACGAGCAACCAAACTATTATTAAAGAATTACATGATGGTATTAGAAGTGAATTTCACCCATGATACCAATATTATAATTCATTGTATAATGCAATGCATGCTAGACAAGACATTTCATAGTTCTACTATTACCCCATGTATGGAAACCATCTCAACATACATTTCACTTTTTTTTTGCTAGGAGGTGCTAATTAACAACCCCATAATGTCTGTTTATATAAGAAAGAAAGCCAGTTAAAGCCCATTATAATCACTCAGTGCAGGAAAAAGAAAATTAAGTAGATGAAGTAGAGAAACTAAATTAAAGGGGTTGTCCACTTGTTCACTTTGTATTATCTGTATTTATTGTGTATATGTATATAAATAAATAAATATATATATACAGTTGAAACCAGAAGTTTACATACAGTATATAAGACATATAATCATGTATTTCTCACTGTCTGATATGAAATCAGAATAAATCTTAATTAGGATTGTCAAAATTATTTATATTTGCCAAATGCCAGAATAATGAGAGAAAGAATTTTTAAGGCATTTTTATTACTTACCGCAAAGTCAACAGTTTACATACACTAGGATTAATATGCCTTTAAACAATTTGGGACACAGCCCATTTTTGGATGTCACATCTTTGGAAGCTTCTGTTAGCTTTATTGGCAAAATCTGAGTTAATTAGAGACACATCTGTGGATATATTATTTAAGCACAACTGAAACAAACTGCTTCTGTGTGTAACATTATGGTAAAGTCTAAAGATATCAGCCAAGATACCAGGAAGAGAATTGTGGACTTGCACAAGTATTTGATTACCATTGGGTGCAATTTCACCTGAACCTGAAGGTGCCTCGTTCTTTTGTACAAACAATTATACACATGTACAAACAAGAGTGGAATGTTCAGCCATCATACCATTCAGGAAGGAGACAGGTTCTGTGTCTCAGAGATGAACGTGCTTTGGTCTGACATATATATATCAACCCAAAAACAAAAGCAAAAGACCTTGTGAAGATGCTGGCAGAAACTGGTAAGATTGTGTCATTATCCACAGTGAAACAAGTACTGTATCAACATGGGCTGAAAGGCCACTGTACCAGAAAGAAGCCATTACTTAAAAATAAACACATAAAAGACAGATTAATGTTTGCAAATACACACATTAACAAGCACCTACATTTTTGGACACATGTACTGTGGTCTGATGAAACAAAAATTTAACTGTTTGGCCATAATGACCATTGTTACGTTTGGAGGAAAAAGGGAGAAGCTTGGAAGTCTAAGAACACCATCCCAACTGTTAATCATGGGGTTGGAAGTATCATTTTGTAGGGTTTCTTAGCTGCAGGAGGGACTGGTGCACTTCACAAAATAGATGGCATCATGAGGAAAGAAGATTATGTGGCAATACTGAAGCAACATCTCAAGACATCAGCCAGGAAGTTAAATCTTGGGCGGAAATGGGTCTTGAAAATGGACAATGACCCGAAGCATACTGCCAAACTGGTTACAAAGTGGCTTAAGGATAACCAAGTCAATGTTTTGGTGTGGCCATCACAAAGCCTTGATCTCAATCCTATTGAAAAATTACGGGCAAAACTGAAAAGGCAGGTGTGAGTAAGGCGACCTACAAACATGGATCAGTTACACCAGTTCTGTCAGGAGGAATGGGCCAAAATTCCTACCAACTATTGTGAGAAATGTTTGACCCAAGTCATACCGTTTAAGGGCAATGCTACTAAATTCTAATGAAATGTATGTAAACTTTTGACTTTGCAGAAAGTAATAAAAATGCCTTACCAATTCTTCTCTCCCTCATTAATATTCTGGCATAGCAAAACAAATAATTTTGGTAATCCTAAGTGACCTAAAATAGGTACGGTTATTCCGCCTATTCTGCCTTGGCCTCACAGATCTGTACCTAGGATTATAATACATTATCTGAGAGGATTGAATGATTTTATATATATAAAGAGAGTAGGTAACATGTCACCAAGGTTACCTGGCCTTGGTGAAATAGAAGCCATGTAGTTTGGGGTGGGGGGTGTACCTAAATAAGGGGTTAACATACATTTCTGGGTAGTATGGCTGCTTCAGCCAAAACCTGGGAGGCTTCTTTTGGGAAAGCGTTGGGGTGGGGTCTACCCCCTTGTTCCCCCTGACCAGATTTGGGGCTAGCCGTTATAAGTCAGCTAGTCAGCTGACCACCAGGCCCCTGTCATACAGGTCAAGGAGTTTGGCCAAAAGGGGTCTGTCTGACTTGGAGTACCCAGGAACTCACCTAGACCGTTGCTAGACAAGTGTAGTAAGGGAAACTGAAACTGTCTAGCCAGCACTCAAGCCGAGCAGGCGTTTTTGTTTTGTTTGTTTTTATTTTTGCATCAGGCATACGTTTTTTTGTATACCTGTTGTGCCAATAAAACACGGGAGGACCCGTGCTGGAACAAGCTTCAACCTGTCTGTGTCTCTGTCTACATTGGACTGCAATCCCCAGAGCCACATCTAAACGTGAGTGGAAGCTTACACATGGTGGAGGATGCAAGGGCACTTTAAAAGACAGACAGAGGGAGCGTGGTTTGAACCATGCCCCTGGGTTAAACCGCTACACACGCAGGACGAAACCGCAAAAATGGACGAGTTTGATAAACAGTTAATCCAGTCAACCTCCACCTCCAACAACAAAAACGGGTGCATGAGGAAGCAGTAAAGGCCCAGCAGGAAACCAATCGTCTGCTGCTGCAGGTGCACCGGGACACAGCCTCAGAACAGCGCATTGATGCCCAGATCTGCAAGCCTTAACCGAGATACCAGAGGCATCTCGGGGGTTGCAGTCGGCACCCCGTCAGCATGTGCAAACGGCGCTGACAAAATGACTGCTGAGGACGACATTGAGGCCTACCTGGTTACCTTTGAGGGGATCGCAGAGGGGGCCACTACCCCAGGACAGTGGGGCTGACGTACTGGCCCCCTTCCTGACGGGTGAACCCCAGAAGGCCTACTTTGACCTGCGAGTCCAGACGCCAGGTGTATACAAGGCTGAAGGAGGAGATACGGGCCCGGCGGCGTTACCTTGGCGGTTCGTGCCGGCGAGTCTTCACCTGGGAGTACGCACCAAGAAACCAGCGAGGTCCCAGATGTACGACCTGTACCACCTTTACATGCAAGGGGCTACAACCGGGGGGAGCTTACCCCTGCCCAAGTAGTGGAAGGGTCGATGTGGATCGTTTTGTCCGTGCCTTGCCGGTGAGGATACAGCGCTGCTTGGTACGCTGACCCGAAAAGTGGGGACGACTTGGGTCCATCGTTTAGAGGTTTACGGCCACTGAGGACTTCCTCCAGGACCTGCATGGCCCCGGGAACCTGAAAAAACCGGCATACGGTAAGACGGGTTCCAAATTTTAAAAGGGGGAGAGACATCATGCTATGGAGGGTGGCACGTTCCTGAGGTTCCCGGGTAAACGGATGCCAAGTCCAAAGAAGGACCTAATTACCGGGCCACGGGGCCAGGTAGTCTGCTGGCACTGCCAGAACGGGACATGTGGCCCCCCAAAGTGCCCGATGATTACCGAACCCATGGAATGTGATGTTGGGAGGCGCAGGTCTTATTTGCCAGGTTGTTAATCTGCCCAAAAAGAAAAACGAACGAGCGTCAAGTGGTCCAGCCGGGTAGAGGCCGTTCTGTGATGGCCCTTTAATGGACTCTGGGAGTCTGGTGACACTAGTCCGGCCAGTTTAGTAGATCCTGGTAAACTCCAGACCCTTGCCTGGGGGGTGTCTTATACATGGGACACTAAAGACAAACCCCACCGCCGTGGGCCCACCGTAGAGACCCCCACTGTGGTCCGTTAATCATGAAGTCGGTGTTTAAAGGACTTAATGCACCATTGATTTTAGGCCGGGATTTTCCCTTTTTTTGGGAATATATGGGAAAATAACGGGCCCAAGGTGGTAAACATGGGTCTAAAGGGTGCGAACCGGCAATGCCGGTAAAGGGGTGTCAGAGAGTTCTGATAGTTTCCCCTTAAGGTCCGGCAGGAGATTCCAGGAAAATCCCCAGAAATAATTTTCTACATTGCAGGTTGCCGGGGGTAACTTTGGGACGGAGCATTTAAAAGGACCCCAACGTTAGCAAACGCCTGGCGAATGTCAAAGTCATAAATGGGGGGCAGCAAGAACCTGACAAAAATTGGGGGTATCCACATTTGCAGTGCGGGGAATCTCCTTTACAGGGTAAAGAAGACCCCAAGGGAAAAGGGTGGTAGAACACTGTGGTGCCACAGTCACATGTGCGCAATGGTCCTTGGAGCTGGGTCATCACATGTGCGGGGTGGCCCATCGGGGGGTAGACAAGACCAAGGAGCGCATTGAAGGGAAATTTTTTTACGGGCCCGTAATATAAGCGGTAGAGGAATTTTGTCATTCATGTCCTGAATGCCAATTAATACCCACGGCCACACCTCCGTAACCCACTATTTTCCGCTACCGATCATTGAAGTGCCGTTTGAGCGCATCGCTATGGACCTGGTAGGGCCCATCCTAAGTCGCCAGAGGCCACCAGCACATCTTGGGGTGCTAGACTATGCCACCCGTTATCCGGAAGCCATCCCACTTAGGAACACCTCAGTAAGGTGTTTGCAAGGAACTATTCCACATGTTCACCAGAACAGGGATTCCCAAAAAAAACCTCACCGACCAGGGAACCCCTTTTATGTCTAAGATTACAAAAAAGCTGTGTCGCCTCCTAAATATTTCACACCTAAAAACCTCAGTAATACACCCTCAGACTGACGGCCTTGTAGAAAGGTTTAACAGGACATTGAAGGGGATGCTAAAAAAGAGTAGTAGACAAGGATGGGAAAGACTGGGACCGGTTATTGCCATACCTAATGTTTTCTAAAAGGGAGGTTCCGCAGCTTCCACAGGGTTTTCCCCATTCGAACTCTTATACAGTAGACTTTCCCCGGGGGCTATGAGATCTAGCTCAAGAGACCTGGGAACAGGAGCACCCGCCTCACCGCCGTGTCATTGAGCATATTGCCGAACTGCAAGATAGGATAGCTGCAGTGATGCCGATTGTGAGAGAATCTGCAACAAGCGCAGGAAGCGCAAGCCAGAGTGTATAACCGGTCTGCAAAATTAAGGTCCTTTCAGCCAGGTGACCGCGTGTTGGTGCTGGTTCCAACAGCGGAAAGTAAATTTCTGGCAAAAGTGGCAGGGTCCTTATGAGGTCCGGGAAAAAGGGCAGTGAAGTGAAATATAGAGTGTATCAGCCCGGGAAAAGGAAGCCGCTCCAGATCTACCACATTAATTTACTCAAGCCCTGGAAAAACAGAGAAGCCCTTTGGGGCTGCGTGTTTAAGCCTAAAAGGGTCCCTAGTCACGAGCTGCCAAGGTCCGTATCTCAGACTCCTTGTCCACAGTACAATACAGGAGGTGAAAGAGTTATTGGGGCGAAATAGAGACGTGTTTTCGGACTTACCAGGTAGTACCAGTCATAAAGCATGACATAGTGACAGAACCGGGTCAAAAACTAAGGTTGAGGCCCTATCGGTGCCTGAGGCCCAAGAGACAGGCCATCTCGGAGGAGGTGGAAAAAATGTTGTCACTGGGGGTTATAGAAAAGTCACAGAGTGGTTGGTCCAGCCCCCATAGTCCTCATTCCAAAACCCGATGGTAGGCTAAGGTTTCTGTAATGATTTAGGAACTAAATGAGATGTCCCCAAATTTGATGCATATTTCCATGCCAAGAGTGGATAGCTCTAGAAAGGTTAGGCCCGCCAGATACATCACCACTCTGGGCCTAACTAAAAGGGGGTATGGCAGGTCCACTTACAAAAGCAGCCCGGGGGGAAAACCGCGTTTCACACCCGACGGTCATTTTCAATATGTGGTGCTGCCCTTTGGCCTCCACGGTGCCCCGGCCACATTCCAGGGTTTATGGATATTGTCCACGGCCACATAGAAAATATGCAGCTGCATATTTAGAAAGATGTAGTTATTTTCAGTTTACACTGGAAATCCGACCTGGCTAAGGTTCAGGCGGTCCTGGACTCCATTTGGGACGCAGGTCTCACCGCAAACCCCAAAAATGCGCCATAGGCCTTGAGTGGCTTGATATCTGGGTTTCAACATGGTCGGGAGTCATTAAACCCCAACTAGACAAAATCGAGGCTATTAAAAAAGGCCCAAACCGGGTCAAAAAGACAGGTTAAAGGGTTTTCTTGGTTGGCCGGATATTATAGAAGGGTTTGGGGCCAAATTTCGCCTCCGTGGCCGCCCCCCTTACAGACCTCACCAAAGGGTCTAAATCCCTAAGGGAAAGGGACTAGGAAAACAGATGAAGCGTTTCAGAGTTTTGAAAGAGGTGCTTTGCCAAGGACCAGTGTTAAGTGCCCCTGACTTCAAGGCAGAATTTGTGGTACAGGCAGATGCCTCTAACAAGGGACTGGGAACTGTACTATCCCAGGTGATGATGGGAAGAACCCCCGTGGTATACTTAAGCAGAAACTGACAGCAGCAAAAAAACTACGCCATCGTAGAAAGAAAGTGCTTAGCTTTAAAGTGGGCAATTGAATCTCTCAAGTACTACCTGATGGGCAGAGAGTTTTGGGTGGTCACAGACCATTCCCCACTAAAATGGATGGCACAAAATAAGGGCAAAAATGCCAGAGTGATGAGGTGGTTCCTAGCTCTACAGGATTATAGGTTTTGTGTAGAGCATCGCCCAGGTTCCCAGCAAGGCAATGTGGACGCACTGTCGCGTACCCATTGCCTGGAAGCACAAGGTGCTCCTCCCCACAGGGCTGAGCAGAGGGGGGGGGATATGTAAGGTGACAGCTGGGAAGGTCCTTAATGGGGTGTACATCTCAGCGAGATTTCTGGCTTACGCCAGGAAAAGAGAGTAGGTAAAAATGTCACCAAGGTTACCTGGCCTTGGTGAAATAAAAGCCATGTGTTTGGTGTGGTGTTAACCTCAATAAGGGGTTAACATACATTTTCTAGGTAGTTATGGCTGCTTCAGCCAAAACCGGGATGGCTTCTATTTGGGGGTAGGCAAAGCGTTTGGGGGGGTGTGTACTCCCCTTGTTCCACTTGACCAGATTGGGGCTAGCCGTATAAGTCACTAGACACTGACCAGCCAGGTCTGTCATACAGGTCAAGGAGTTTGGCCAAAGAAGTCTGTCTGACTTGGAGTACCCAGGGAAATCAAACCCAGACCGTTTGCTAGACAAGTGTAGTAAGGAACGCACTGTCTAGCCCCGCACTCACCGAGCAGGCGTTTTTGTTTTGTTTGTTTTTTTATTCGGTTTGCATCAGGCATACGTTCTTTGGGATACCTGTTTGTCCAACAAACACGGGAGGACCCTGCTGGAAAAAAGCTTCAACCTGTCTGTGTCTCGTCCATTGGACTCGATCCCCAGGCGCATCAAAAAATGAGTTGGGAAGCTTACAATATATATATACACACAGTTTACACTAGATTAACATACTCTGATAATTGTGTTGACTTGTATCCAGTTTTTCCAATGCAGATCGTAGAGTCTGGTAGAGACAGCTGATTTACCTGACTGCTCTGCTTTTAGGTAGATTGGTGACATTTACGGGAGAGACATCTTGCACATATTCTATAGAATTCTACTCTATGGATGCATCACCTATTTGTCAGTGAAACGCGCTTTCTAGCACAGTAATGCCAGCCATATCCATAATTGTAACCTTTTATTGATACCAGAATGACACTGTAAATATTGCAGGGCTTAAGGTGAGACTATTAGTGTAAGAGTTATGTCTGTATGGCATAAACAGCATGACTGAAATTTAGAACCTTTCTGCATCTAAATCACAGAGTAGATGTCTGGAAATGTACATTTTTTTTCTTCTTTATTACCATTGGAAATGCTGAATACAGCTTATTATTGAGAGAAATAATACAAGGAATAGGTGGCTTTCTTAAAAGGCATTAGTGTCATGTGTGAAGCACCCATTTGTGACAACTGTATAGACCTTTGAATAGGAAATTGAGGTTTTCTACCTTTTAAGTATAAAAATGCTAATTTGGGATTCAGTGTCTCTGAACTGGAGGACTGCATTTCACATGGAGTATTTTTTTTTTAATTTCCAGTTGAAAGAAGGCATTTGGCACACAACTGCCTACAGCCAACTGTCAACAAAAATCAACTGTAATAGCACACTACTGTCACTGATTTATGTGGTGATGTGATAATCTCCTCAATTTAGTTAGCTATATCTTCTTCATACAAAATAGCTAAAAGTCTTGCCAGGCATTTCTGAATATCTAGAGGTATCATTAGGATGATAATGGACCATATTAAAGAAATGCTCACAATTTGAAACTGTCAGTAAAAAGAGGAGAAACACAGATTAAGCAGAACAAACTATACAAACAGCATTTTTCACTTTTTATAAATGTGTTCTCTTAGTGCTTGGAGGATAAAGTGCAGGTAATGCTATCTTGGGCTGATAATGTGCAAAACGCAAACTTTGGTTGTATGTAGTTAAAAGATTGAAATGTGGGAATCTCAAGAGGTCTGGGCTTTCCTTTCAAACAATGGAACGCAGTAACATTTTAACAGATGTGTTAGGGCATGTTCACACAGCATTTTTGGACGAGGTTTTGTCGAGATTTTCGGAGCGTTTCCTCGCCCAAAACCTCGTCCAAAACGCTTCCAAAAGTTCATTTCATTGATTCCCCATGTATAAAAACCCCGGGAAATTCACACACGACAAGGTTTTTACATGCTTCTTTGGAAGCAATGAAAAAGAAGTGTCATGTCAAGTCTTGAAGCGCATTGTAGGCGCGGTTTAGGCGTGGTTTTCGGCACGGTCTTTAGCCCGGTTTTGGTGCGTTTTCGTTACGGTTTTCAACGCGGCTTTTTTCTTGACTATTCATTTGTATGGGTGAAAACCTCGTCGAAAACCTGATCCAAAACCTGATCAAAGCCTCATCAAAAACCTTGTCTGAAGAAGCGTGTTTCAGGTGAGGTTTTGATGTGGTTTGGACGAGGTTTTGGGCAAGGACACGCTCCGAAAACCTCGTCCAAAAACGCTGTGTGAAAATGCCCTTATGTTTTTTTTGTTTCTTTTTCTTTTTTACATGAGCATAATGACTACTGTTCATTTCACAAAGCACAAAAAACATGATGGTTTAATTTCCCACTTGGAGGTGCAATTAAGCTTGATGGTTGCTAGTCACATGTGGAAGTGAGGACACTTAAAGAGAACCTGTCATATAGGTTATGCTCCCCTTGCTGAGGACAGCACAAGCCAGTGTCAGACATGCTGTTCCCAGCACTGTGCCCCTTATTCTGTAAGATGCTGTAATTTTAGAGCACTTATTCGTCAAATCTTATTCATGAGCAGGTGTTAGCCCCACCCACCAAAAGCTAACCCCGCCCACCTGGCAGTTATTCACATGGTTCTACCTATTCAAAGTAATAGGTTTATCAGTTGAGGTGGGCGGGGCTGTCCTCAGGTGGGCGAGGTTTGAAAAAAACTGACTCTTTGAATGACTCTTTTCTGGCTGAAAACTGCAGATTTGAGCATTAAATACTCTGAAACTGCTGCACTTTACAGAATAATGGACACAGCACTGGAAACAGCAGGTCTGTCACTAGCTTGTGCTGTCCTCAGCAAGGGGCGCATAATCTATGTGACAGGTTCCCTTTAAGTTTCTGGAACCCAAAAATAAAAACTATTTAAATTAAATCATTTTAACTGGAAAAAGGTCACAGTTTGCTCATAGAGATCACTGGTTAGTGTCCCTTAAGCACAATCCACTCAGCTCTAAATCACACATGGCTTTCTGCACATAGGAAAAAGGAGGACGATGACCACCTTCAACTGTTCTTGCAAGAACTTTCTCTACCGCCTGTTCTTCTTTAGCATTAATTCAGTTCAATATGTAACTATACCGAATTATGTCATTCATCATTACAGAATACAGGCAGAACAGAATTAATTGACAGCATCTGTCTTTGTCTCAGGCCCCACCCCAGGACCATATTGTTTCACATAGGTCTCTTCTAATGATTCCTTCTCCCTTTGGGTACGATACCTTTTCACTTTCCAGGTCAATTTCAAAGGGCTTTTTATTTCACCAGAAGGTTGACCTCTGCTAGTCCTAAATATTAACTATACCTCTACTTTCAAAGGTATCATTCAGATATCTTCACTTAAAGGGGTTTTCTCACCACAGTGATTAGCTTTTACATATAGGGTAAGGTAAATGAAGACCATTTCCAAATACATTGCTGTTTTGATTCTGCTTTGTTAAGGAAATTTTATCTACTGCTAGTGTACAAGTTTCTCTAGGTTACTGACCGTCTCTCCTTGCTTTTTCTCTTCTCTGGCTTATTGAGGTGAACTGTTGAAAGGTAGTGTTAGAGCTGCTTTTTTTGAGAAAAGTCTGGAAGGTGTCTCTGGGATCAGATTGGGAAGCTGGCTCTTAAATGGCTGCATAGCCTCAGCTGCTGGAAGGAACAAAGTGAGACAAACTATGAGCGTTACCAACCTTGGAGGAATCATTTCTCAGGAAACTGCTGGGACTGGTTGAAGAGACATCAACTTGGAGGGGGCCAGAGATGGCTAAGTAGTGTTAAAACAATGTCCATTTTGGTTGAGGGAGATAAGAGCTTAGTATAGACAAGCATTTGATTGCAATAAATACCAAGTACTCTATGGCCTAGTTAGTTCAGTCCTTTAAGGTTTGTCTTACCATGCATTAGCCAGCTTCAGACTCACACTTCCTGTTCAGGCTGTGGGTGGATCTATAGCAGTGATTGACATTTCAATTCTGCTATTACTAACTGAGCCTGATACAATGAGATAACTGCTGTAGAACTTGTATTTTATTAATGTAAATCCCTCCTTATTCTGGGGTAAAGAATCCAGGAGGTGTTGTTATCAGTGATTGACAGCCTTCCTGATATGAGCATGAGAAGGTAGCTGCCGATCACTAATAAGACCGACTGCTGGACTCCTTAACCCAGAATAAGCAAGGAATTTAAATTAGTAAAATACACGTTCTGAGGAATTTTTTCCAAAGCTATATATCAATCTTCTCAGCTCTTCCTGCTCTATAATGTGCTACCAGTGGATCAGATAGCATATTCAGTGTGAAAGGTTTCCTTTAATAATGGGTCTAGCCAGTTTGGCTACAAGACCTACTTTACAGCATATACCTAGAAATAGAAAAATAAAGCAAAAAATTAATCACTGACATGTATGGAAAGATTTTTAAGGGCATATTTTATGACATGTAATATTAAATTAGTGTGTGAGGGGAAGTGCTAACCTATGACCTATTGTCAATTATGTAAACGTGAACTATCTGCCTCAATAGAGAGACAGATAGTTTTTTTTTCTTACTTGTTTGATGGGACAATTTGACTGCTGATGGTGCCCCAATATATATAGCACACACTTAAAGTGCATATTGAACAAGTAAATTGTGAGTGCTCAGTGTACAGCCTAGAAACTGTAATATAGCAGTGCTTTTCTGCTGCACCTATTATATATGAAAATCATGCACATTTTTGATCAAAAATAATTTGAAGAAAAAGGTAAATCAATGCTATTACTTAATACAGTACTATGGTTATTTTGCTTTTTACAGGGGGGAAAGAAATGTTATCTTCTCTTGGAGTTTCTCTGATTGCCAACCACCCTTCCCTGCTCTTTCTCATCACTCAGTGCTCTAAGCTACTGTCTGTCAGTCCGTCCAAAGTGAGTCACTCCCTGCTGAGTTTTATCTCTAGCACAGAAGCTTTGTTTACGTAAGGTAATGACAAGTTTTAAGCTTTAGAGCTCCTTAGCCTTGTGAATTGCCATTTACAAACCTCTAGCACGCCTATCACTCTAATAATTTCACCTAGGAATATGCCATTTACTACCTTAGAACCACCCACAGCTCGCGCAGGTAGTTTTAGTCTGAAGATGCCTGTGGATCTGTGAAACAGCATAGTGAGAAAACCCCTTTAAATAAATAATATGTAATATTTTGTGTGTAACCTTCATAATTGTACAACCCCTTTAATTGTCTAGAGTCTAAATTGATTTAAGAATTTTGTAGATGGTATAAATCTTGTCTAAGTTTGACATTTATTTATGTTGCTATAAAGATTGGGGATGGCTGCAGAGGTTGGGTCCAAACATATCACAGTAGTTCTCAGGAGAAGTCATCATGGAGGTTAGAGTCAAACGGAATAGAAAAGGAAAGAGCGGGTCTACAATCAGAGAAAATGTCACGTTTAAGTTGGAACAGGTTTAGGTTATTGTGGATCTATTAAATTTATTTTCAGCAAAATGAAAAAAAAAATGGTTTATCATATCTAAAACTTCACAGTTAAAGGGGATGTATCGCTTCTTTAGTTCGGCTGATTCATACTGCTCTCAGCTTCTCAACTCTAGAAATGCAGGGGCGTTTCTTCCCCTCCCAGCTTGGTGACATCATCCCCCCTCACTGTTTATGCTGGCTCCCGAGACCCCCCTCCTCCCCTCTGTCTGAGTCCACATGTCACTGTGTCTCTCCCTATGCAGTCTTATTTTGTAAGAGCTGTGTACATACCACAGGCTGCATTCAATCTAGACTGAGCACTCTTCTCCTTTCACAGCTGGAGATTTGTTACAGCTTTCTATGAACCGCACAGATCTCCCTTCTATGCAGGAGAGGCAGGGATCGACATAAAATTGTGCTGTTTCCTGATTGTAGAAGCCCTGCAGTGTAATTCTGTTTCTTCTGGCTGTGCAGAGTGAAAATGTGCCGGTCCCTTACTTTGAGTGAAAGACAGGAATGCAAGCTCCATGAATACAGCCAAACAGGGGCTGAAAAGAATGTAAATGAGCTCTCAGCTAGTGAAATGCAAGGAGGAGGGATCCGACCAGCACTGGATATCAGTGTAAACAGAAACAGAAGATAAGGGATCCTGTGATAACAGGACAGCTTTGCTAATGACATTCAATTGCAAAGTTGCTTGTATTCGCTGTCCCCTTATTCTGAAGACCATTCAATGAAATGATACAACCCCTTTAACATCATTAGGGCTCCTTCACAGTCTTCTTTTAGTGTCTACAGGATTTATTAACTCTCTTGACATGTTTGTTTTAGTAAGTATGTGTATTCCACTAGAAGTGCAGACTGTAGAAATGACATGGCTGCTTGGCAGTGAGGAAGTGAGGGCATAGAGTAGAAAATGACACAGGACCTGTGTTCTATTTAATACAACACTGGAGGGGGGATTGGGAATATTTCATAGACTTTATGGCCAGGAAGACTTCTACTATTTGACTGTCCCCTAGGTTCAAATAAGGATTTATGGGGCGCGATTCACTGTATGACATGACACACTGAGTCACGCCCTATAACATCTGAAAGCCGCAAGTTGACAGCCACAGAATAGCAGAACTTAATAGTACAGTACTCCTTCCGTACTATCCTATTCCATGCTGAATCCTCACGAGCAAGGCATGTACCTATTACATGAGGCTATTGTCTTTCCTGAGTGTTTACATGTGACCAAAAACAAAGACCACTCACCCACTACACATGAGCTTCCACTACCAGATAGTTACAATATAACTTGTGTCATCTCCATCGTCAGGGCCAAAGTATCCTCACAGGTAGTAGTCATACATACAAGCTAATTAGCACCCATACAATCAGTGCATGTGTATTATTGAATGTGGCATTTGTAGTTGTGGAACATTCCACACATGCCAGCATTGCACTCCACACATAAACTTAACATACCTGTTCTGATGTACACACATATTCAGCTTAAGAACGAACCTACAGACCCTATTCTATATGTATGCTGGGGACTTTTTGTAGACGGTAGTTTTAATTAGGTATGGCATAGTTATACATGACAAAAGCTATCGGATGTCATCTTTTTGACAGCATGTCTTACCTTTTTGAATGCATACTGCTTGTGTATGATTTATAAATAACAAATGATGAAAAACTAAATTTCAGATTTAAAGTGTAACAAAACAACAGCAGGTATCCATCCTTAGTCTCTAGTCCAAATCTTTTTGATCTGTAACCGTTCAATAAATAGGAAGTCTGCATACATCTGCATATTGCATAGAAACTGCAAGCTTCAGTACCCACTAATGAAGAGAATTCATATAGTACAGAAAAAATATCAACGATCCGGCCACTGTTGTTTTTCCCCCCACCCCTGGAAAATCTGAAGCATGGTTAATATGGTCCAGTGGAAAATGAACCGACAAAATTGTAATGTAAAAAAAAAACTGAGCTCATTCAGGTGTGATGTTTTCTTGCATACATTTTTCTCTCTTGACCCATGATATTCGACTGCATATAGGGTAAAGAAAATGATCTCACAGAGAAATGTGATGTCCTTTACTGCCAGGGGCTGTTGACGTTTTAAATGGAGAAAAGGCACAATGCATGAAGAAGGAAAATTAAAGTGTATTCATTTTAGAAATTAGATACAGTGTCAAGAGACTGAAGATAGCTATGGCCTGAAAATTGAGATTCAGGCTTAAGCACAGTTCAGTGAACTTTTGGCCGCAGACACTTTTTTTGTGTTCAACATTTCTATTGACATTCTATTGTAAATAAAAATAAGTAGTAAAAAATAATAATTCTGTATTGTGGTAACATTACTTACCATTAAAAGCAGTGTACCACAGTATGTATATTTGTTTAGCATTTGAAATGTATACTAAAATATATTTTTGTCGTTATCTGCGTTTTTCTATTATTATATTTTTACACAATTATGTGACGGCCTTTTTCCTTTAACAGTTTTTATAAAGCTCAGATATTTGTTTTACAGAAGTTAATATAAAATCTCAGGTAGGAAATGACTCACTGACATCTATGAGAGAGACGTCATGCTCTTATACAAAAATCACTGTATATGAAAGGGAAAAAGGTGATCTGTATCCTTCACCTATTGCCAGTAATGGAACATATGTCACTGGCCTCCTAGTTTTATCATTTAGGAGTTAATTTACATTACCTTTCCTACTCAAATGCGAATGAATGCTTGCTTTTAATCCTGCTGCTACCCCATCGCTACATCTACTGTCATGAATCTGAACATATATCAGGACAGCAAGAGGAAACAGCAATTAATAGTGCATCTATAAAAATTAGAATGCCATGGAACAGTTAATTTATGTCCATAATTTAAGTAAGATAAAGAAACCCATGTATTGTATCAACTCATTACACACAGAGTGATATGTTTCATGCATTTATTTCTTTTAATGTAGATGAATATGGCTTACAGCTAATGAAAATCCAAAATTCAGTATATCAGAAAATTAGAAAGAATGGACTCGTACTTTGTCGGGGCTCCTTTAACATTAATTATTGCATGAATGTGGCATGGCATGGGGTGATCAGCCTGTGACTCAGAGCTTGTTCAGATCGTGTTAAGAGCTTCTGTAAGAGGTAAACATTGGGTGAGCATCTAATTTATGTCTATGATTTAAGACTAAAATGTATCTTTGTGTCTTGCTATTCAGGCATCAATGGGAAGCTTGCCTGCTCCCAGAAGGTTGCCCCAGTATTCTGTCTACATATGGAGAGTCACTACAATTACACAGTCCTTATGTAGTACCTGCCAATATGTGGACAATTAAATCATTTTCCCCAGGAAAATCACTCAGACCTTCTCTCTGTCTCCTGAGCTCCCTCCTGGTGTTACCACTGACATTACACAACACATGTTTTAATACATAAATACATAAATGGACATTAATACATTAATACATAAATGGACAGTGGCATTACTGGCACTTTCCAAAGCACATTAAATGTAAAATGGATTCATGTGATAGATGCCATATGTTGGCATTCATCACTTAAAAAGTTATGACATCCTTTTAATTCCCTCCTGACATGTAACATATATGTACATCACAATGTACAAAGAGAAGCAAAAATACCCATCAGCAGACTTATTTTACAGTCTATTTCACAAAAAAGATCAAATATAGCACCATTGATGGAATTAAAAAAAATGTATTTATACTAAATGATTAACTCTATAAGCTAAACCCAAAAGAAGAATAGTGTATTTGTATTACATTCTACAAGTAATGTTTAGAGTTTCTCAATACATTATAATATGTCAAATCAAATGGTACAATTAAAAAAGAAAAAAGTATCCAGCAAAAAAAAAAAATGTGTATATAAAAATTTTAAAAAATCATAAAGTAAAACTAAAAAAAGTTATGGCTATGGAAGAAGAATGAAGAAAAAAACTCATTGCCAAAAATTGTTCTACCAGTGTGGGTTAAGAGATATGTTTTCTTTAAAGGATCCTGAGGAATGGAATAGGGTAGTCTACAGATGTAGGCTGGCCAGTAGACTGATGGTTACTGGTCAGACAGTGATCAAACGGAAACTGTTTTGGTCTTCATCTGACAATAAATCCATATGGAACAATTTTGCATGTATATTAGAAGCTCTCCCAACATACACACTAAGAGCCACATGTACAAAAACTGTCTAGGTGTAAGAATTTCTTTATTACTCTTGAAATGGCACATGTCACAGTGGCTTATGCTCAACAATGCCTCTCATGTTAAGCCCAGAGCCAATACAGTGAAGAGGGGGTCTACACTTAGGATGACTGGTGGAATAACGTCCCCCAGGGCACACTCTAGTGGTGGTCTCTCGCTCAACTGCCCTTGACTGTGTGTGAGGTGCCTTTAATGTGTGATGCAGAGTACACAGTCAGGAATTAAAGGGTTAACGTTAAAAGCCACTAAGCTGGCTTTAGGTCCGGCCAATGATGTTACACACAGGAGTAGGATCACTTTCAAATACATTTTCCAACAGTCCAAGCCACACAACCATGCAGTAGGGGAGCAGTAATTTGTATACTTTAATAGTCCCTTTCACATTAATGCCTTCAAGATTAGTCAGCAAGGAGTTTCCCCTTAACCCCATGTGATTTGGGTATCTTCATAGAACTATTTGGTATTTGAAAATAAAGCAATGACGATCCAGCATGTGTGCTACAATCCGGAAATTTTATTGAGACAAAATCTTCATAAAAGTACAGGGAGAACAGATGCTACACCCACGTAGCCTACGCGTTTCGGGCGCTATTACATGGCCCTTGTTCATGGCATATTTTGAATAAAATAACACATACCTTTTATAGCTGTCCTAACTTCACAAAAGAAAGGTAGGAGGAGGAGGGAACAGGGGCGTTTCCTCTTTACCCGTCATGTCACTTCCTCTACTCCACTTACTTAGGCATGGTCAGGTGATTTAAAAACATGGATATAAATTTTTTTTACATGATCTTTACTTCCAAAACACTTTATAGTAAAACCTCACCTATTCCTATATCTTTCTTTGGGTTTTTTATTATTTATTAGTATCCTTTTATATAGTAACAGAGACCCATTCCTTTACGGCCTTTTCAATATATATATAACAAATCATTGCGATGATTTAGACCGTCGGGTACCCTGGTTCCCAATTCAAGGATCCAGAAAGCCTCATGTAAACGGATTTGTTTTGTCCAATCTCCCCCTCTACTGGGGCGTTCCACTCGTTCTATACCATGTACTCTGAGACTTTCTAAGAATCCTGAATGGACTTGTAAAAAGTGCTTAACGGCTCATGATTGATTAATGAGTGTTTTTCTGATCCCAGCTAGATGTTCATAGATTCTTACTTTTAATTTTCTGATACTGCTACCCACATAGTTTTTTTCGCATTCTGTACAGTGGATGACATATATAATGTGATGACTGTTACAATTAATAAATTGTTTTATTTTGTAGCCTTTTGTGTTTGTTGAATTTCCCTCAAATGTGTCTGTTTTTTAGTAAATTTACATATATTACATCTCTTTTCCCCACAAAGAAACCTGAAGTAGTTAGCCATGTATTACTACTTATTTTTAATCTATATTCACTTTTGGAAATCTCATCTCCTATAGTTCTGTTGCGCTTTGGTACACACTTGTAAAAACTTTGAGACTCTCGGTTCACATATTTTGATCAAAAGATGTTTAAGCTGCCCACGACGTTCAACGTGATCTCAAAATCGGGCAGTCCTATGCTATCTTTACCTCTCAATCGAGCCAATCAGGCCTCTTAACTGGGTCAACCGACCTCCATTATTCAGAGAGAAAAAATAAAAAACACCCAACCTGCAAGCTGCCCCTTCTTATGACAGCCTGTGAGAGTGGGTGGGGACAGAAACCCAAAAAGGAAGCACCCCGTCCTTCCCATATAGGTTAAAATCAATGTACACCAAGGAGAACGTATGTTTCTGCACACAAAAAACATTTAAGAAAAAAAGTATGCAAACCTGGTTGAAAATGGCAGGGCTGCGGCACACATCTAATTATACATGTACACCACCGACCCGCCAGCGGCACATTACTGCAAAAAGGGCAATACACTACGTGGAAATCCCTAAAGAAAGCATTTATGCTATCTATGCCTATAAAATGAAAAAACTTTGAGACTCTCGGTTCACATATTTTGATCAAAAGATGTTTAAGCTGCCCACGACTTTCAACGTGATCTCAAAATCGGGCAGTCCTATGCTATCTTTACCTCTCAATCGAGCCAATCAGGCCTCTCACTGGGTCAACCGACCTCCATTATTCAGAGAGAAAAAATAAAAAACACCCAACCTGCAAGCTGCCCTTCTTATGACAGCCTGTGAGAGTGGGTGGGGACAGAAACCCAAAATGGAAGCACCCCTTCCTTCCCATATAGGTTAAAATCAATGTACACCAAGTATAACGTATGTTTCTGCACACAAAAACATTTCTGAAAAAACGTATGCAAACCTGGGTGCCACTGGCACCTTGGTCCAGAATTTCTGCCAGTATGGAATCTTGATGCAATATATTTACGTTTTTATAAAAAATATTCTTGATTTTATTAAAATCTAAGCTATAGGGTGTTGAAAAAAACACTTTAACCTTCATTTTGTTATACTTTTTATTTGTTATTTTTTGATCCCAACAATAATAAATCTTGGGTTTTTTCGCTAGTTATATTTTCGGCTCAATGTATTCGTTTATTGGTATATACTCTTTCTCTCAAACAGGTATTTAAAATTTGGGCTTCTTTTTTGTAGTCATCATCTTGTGAACATGCCCTCCGTGCTCTGATGAGTTCACCTAAAGAAATTGCATTACTAGTATGACTAGAATGATTACTATCAGCTCGTAATATAGTATTACCATTGAGTGGTTTTCTATATAACTTCGTTATGATTTTAGCCATGTGGTCTAATGGGAATAAATTTACCTCACATTTTCTTTGGATTTCAAAGTCCTGGTCTGTTAGACTGCTGCTTTCGTCTTCTTGCAAGTTGTTCCTTTCCCATTAATTCTCTCCTTTGGCCAGGGAAGAAAGGGTGAAGCTGAGCCCTGGGCCAAGGGGCAGCCAAGCCTGTGTCAGAGTGGCATTGTGGAATCACCTCTGACCAGCTATAAAACTGAAAATCTTGATTAACCCAAGGATGGAACAAGGGAGACCAACCGTAGATACTCAGTTTACCTATCTTACCTAATCTTTGCAAAACCTCCCTATCTGGTTGCTATGTAAACTCTCTCCACTGAGGCTGAGTGACTGTGAACTCATTTACATATCTGCCAAGAAAGCATGACTTAACACTTTTCAGATCCACACTAGACATGTTCAAGCAAATTTACAGGGGTCACATAGGGTTCAGAACTAGGAAAGAGTGAGCAGTAAAAAAATCGAGTTCGGGCTGAACCTCAAATTTTGAGAAATTCGGGTCGAACGCCGAGCCGAACACTAAAACGAACCCCATTAAAGTCAATTGGAGATGATGTTCAGGTCAATTTTTATACTAACACAGGTGAGGTTAAGCCGCAATTACCTTTCATACGAGTAAAATGGATATATGGAACAACTTAGTGAAGACAACTTGGCTCTAAGACTCACAGAAAAAAATTCACAGGCTAAAATTATTAATTCCTTTCAATGGCTAACTGAAAAGATGAGGACTGAGTAGCTATACGAGGTGCAGCGCTAGCAGCTGCTACAGGGTCCCTTTGACACATAAGAAGATGCGGGTATTGGAAAGGGCTTATGGTAACTGGCAGGAGCCCCCTATCACTTTTTTCACCAGGGCCCAAGAACATGGCAGCAGGAACATCACAATGGGGAACATGGAGGTTCAGCTGGCAGGGCTGTAGGGTGCAGTTCGAGCCAGGGATGTCATAAGTCATCTATTAACCGTTTTAGGGCCTCATGCAGCTAAATCAAATAGGGCCCCCACCTATTACTAATTCCTATTTTTAACATATCACTGGACCCCTTTGTGATTAGGTTCCCTGCCAGGAGTACTGCACTATTGGCACCTCTGGCACCCCTTTTACAGTAGCCTGACCCCAAAACCAGCAAAAATGACCTTTTGGACACTCAGAATAAAGTTTGCAAGAATAAATGAGTATTTGAAATAAGAATTTTTTTAATAGGACGTTTACTAATGGTGTCTTTAACAGTAGCATGACCCCAAAACCAGCAAAAATTACCTTATGGACACACAGAATACAATTAGCAAGAAGAAATTAGTATTTGAAGTAAGATTTTTTACAATAGGACTAGTGTTGAGCGATTATTATCGACAAAGTTGAAATCAGCACAGTATTTACGTTGATCGGATTTTTTAGATCACGCGATAATTTAGGTTTAAATCTGTGCATAATCTATTAATATCGCGCCATTTTCGGCGCTTCCTGTCATTTTGGCGGCCAGTAAATCAGCTTACAGAATAGAGCAGGGTGAGATATGTGTGCGACGTCATGACTGGGATGTGTATGGCTGCGATTGGCTGAAAAAATCACATGACCTCATTTTACATAGAACAGCCCTTCCTGTTCATGATCAGTGTGTGTCAGCGTCTCATAGCAGTAGGACGTGCGCTCTGCCTCTGTCCAAACAGCTCAGCAAACAGTTCAGCGAAATTATTTTATTTTTTCACAGAGACAGCTCTACTTTTAGCTGTGATCCTTAGAAGTTAGTTAGATCAGAGATTTGCAGATTTTATGTAGTTAGGCAGAGAATTTTAAAGGAGCATCTACCGCTGTAGAGTCACGAGGGGGGCGGGGGGTATTCACCACAGGTATACTGATAGGTGCTAAAAATACCTTTTAATATCCGTATACATTTCAGACAGGTTTTTTTTTCACTTTTGGTCAGGCAAGCTTTGTTGATAGATCTACTTTGCAGTTAAATTTGAATCCAGCAACTTTGTAGTCACCACAGGTGTACTGATAGGTGCCAAAAATACCTTTTAATATCCGTATACATTTCAGATACGTGTTTTTTTCACTTTTGGTCAGTCAAGCTTTGTTGATAGATCTACTTTGCAGTTAAATTGAATCCAGCAACTTTGTAGTCACCACAGGTGTACTGATAGGTGCCAAAAATCCCTTTTAATATCCGTATACATTTCAGACAGGTGTTTTTTTAAACTTTTGGTCAGTAAAGCTTTGTTGTAGATCTACTTTGCATTTAAATTTTTGAACCCCAAACTTTGTGTCACCACGGTGTACTGATGGGTCCAAAAATTCCTTTTTAATAAACCGTATACATTTCAGACAGTGTTTTTTTCATTTTTGGTCAGCAAGCTTTTTTGAAGATCACTTGCAGTTAAATTTAAACAGCAATTTGTAGTCACAACAAATGAATTGAATCCAAAAAATCCCTCTTTTTACCCGTATACATTCAAAGTGTTTTTTTCATTTTTTGGTCAGTCGTTTTTGTTGAAATCTATTTTGCATTTAAAAATTTTAAATCCAGCTTTTTTGTTTTAAATTTAGGATTTGAAATACTGTGATTGCCGCTTTAATAGAGACTTTCCAAAACCTTCCATACCTTCTCAAATTTTTATTTCTAAAAAGGAGCAAAATTTCGGTGAAAGCGAGAAAAAAGGGGGGTAGACATGGGGGTGAGGTAGAGAAAGGTGCTCCTTCCAGTGCTGGCGACAACACGCAAGCCAGGGATCGTCAGTTGCGGCCCGTGGGCCTGTCACCCTGGTCGGGGCCCTTGAATCTCAGTAACAACAGCGTCCCCAATCTGTTCTTCGGGGTTAATGCAACCTGCATCCACACCCTTACCTCCTCGTCCCCCCCATCAGGGCCCACAAGTCTATCACAATCAGATCCGTCCAACATGAAGAAACCCAAATGAAAAACCTTTTTTGTACCCCCAGTGGAAAATCCATTTTCTGAAGAGCTCTTTGTGAAAAAAACGCTTTTGGGGTCAAAGGCATTTAAAAATAAAAGGGGCCCAAAAGGGGATGATTTTTTTCTGCTTTGACGCCCATTTAAATGATGCCAACAGAGGAGGAGAAGGAACCCGGGCAATCGGCAAAAACCCCGGGCGGTGGCAACCCCTTGCATCCCTTTTGCTTTTTCCCACGCTCCTGGATGCAGAATGTCGGACGAAATAAACCTTGTTGATGATGATGAGACGACATGGGACCCCAAACGGGTTTTTCAGCGAATTTGTTTGCGAGCGCTTTCAGGGGCGAGGGGGAAGACTTGGGGGAGTGTCATAGGGTCCCGCATCAAAAAGGGGAGGACGGTCGAGAATCCCTGATTGATTCCGCCCGCCCCGGTCACGGGAAAACCCGCCCCGTTTTTCGCCCTCAAAAAAAAAGGGCCAGGAACTCCAACCTGGACCTTCTTTGAAAGCCTCTGATTACCCACGATGTCATATGCCGCCTTTGCCGTAAACGCAAAGTAAGGGAAGAACCTTAGGTGTTTTAAACCCCCACCAACAGCTATCCTGCAGCGAATGCATGGTTGAAAAGGAGGAAAAACCCGGCCAAAAAAGGCAACCCACGCCGGGGCCCCCAACCCCTGTCACCCCCTGTCTCCGCCTCCTCCCCTCACCCCCACCAACGTTCCTCACGCCCCTGTCTCCAGAGTCATGATCGGGGGCAGCCTCCCTTCAGCACCCCCGTCGCCCGAGTACCCCAGCACCACCAGAGACCTATCAACCCCTCTCCTTTTCCAGTTTGACACCTGCACTCTGTACAGCAGCCAGCTAGCAGCCAGCCTTTTTCTTCCCGGTTGGGAGCAAAAAACATTAACCCAAACCACCCAAGCCAAAAGCCTAATGTCCACCCCCCGGCTTTTTGGCCTTGGAAATGTTCCCTTTCCCCTGGTGGACACAGTGGGGTTTGCCACATCAGGCCCTTTCCTGCCCCAAACCAGATGCACAGGCATTTCTTTGCAAAAAAAAGCCGTCCCTCCCGGCCAGCCACGTGCACTAAAAAATTTTAAACCGTTGTCTCACGTGGCCGGGAAAAATCCATCGACCCCCGCACATGGGCTGTAAACACGCCAAAGGCCCCAAATTTTCTGGACAGTCACTGGGTGAGCTGGGGGGGATGTCTCTGGGGGGGACGGTGGGTCTCAGGGTCGGCCACCGCTTCAAAACCGCAGGGATGGTGCAGGGCTCTTTCCCCCCCGGTCCCTGGTCATCAGTGCCCGAAAACCAGGGCCCGGTGAAAATTAATCTG